>JADRCO010000700.1:0-27958 GCA_021464525.1 Rhizophagus sp. LPA8_4_AMF
GGGGTAAGACCTTCTAATAAAGTGATATTAGGTAATATCTGTCACTGCCCTAATGGAGTAGAAAAATTTATCAATGAGAAACGTATTAATAGAATACGAAAATTTTAATAATTAGTATTAATAATTAAATTTGTACAATTTATTGACTAATATAATCACATGATAAATTTTCTAATCATATGACATTTGAGGCCTAGCAATATATCACCATAGCGATGATCTACAAAACCCTTAATAAATTTTATATAATTTATATATATTTTTTGAATATTATTAAATATCATCAGTATATCATCAGTAATAATTACCAGTGGTGAATTTATGGTATAATACTGGTTAATAATTTAATTAGTTTTTTAATTCTGGTCAAAAGTATATCATAATATTAGAATAGTGACTATTATCACTGACTGGTAAACTGCAATTTTCTTTTTTTTTTTTACAGGTAATATATAAATTTTACTTGTTTTTATCCTTATTTTTATTGTTTATTTTTTTCTTATTCCTATAAAAATTTATTCATTATTTCTGTAAAAACTCCATAAAATAAGCCTTTTACAGATCCATTTACAGAAAATGAAAATAATTTAATAAATTCCATGTACATCAAATAACTTTATCAAAAAAAATATTAAACTTGAATTTTCAAAGATCTTAAAATTTTAGGATTCTTTAAGGATTCTAATGCCAAAAATTACTGATAAAGAGATATAACTATATACAGGATGACTATAAAGAAGGTTAATTGTATTATAATTTATATTTTCCTTTCAAATATGCATTACTATTAAATGCATTTTATATATTATTTTAAAAATCAGCAAACTAAAATTCTGTCATTATCATTTATTTCCAGTTAAATTTCCATTATTACTGTAATAATGCTGGCAGTTTTGTATATATTTGTAATTGTGAGAAATATATTATAAACAAGTACTATAGTATCTGTAATATCTATTAAAAGATATACTGCATATTTTAAAAAGTGGCCAGTATATACGGTATATATATATATTTATTTTTTTTTTTAAAAAAAAAAAGAAATTGATATACAACGATAATTTTGTGTTAAGTTAAAAGGTAAGTTCAGCATAATGCAAATAAATAAAAAAAATTACATCTTTAGGTTAATGTCCGTCTCTTAATTATATATATTTAGCATGATCTAATTTATATTAATCCTTTTCAGTGCAAGTTCAGCTTCATTTATACAATCTGAGAAATTAATTTTCTTTGCAAGATTATGAGCTTTTTTGTAATATTCACTTGCCTTAATAATATTTCCCGATAACTAATAAAATCCAAAATAAATTAATATATTTACTAAAATTTCTTTAAAAAATGAAATTATAAATACCTCTGAAATCATTCCTAAATTGAATAGTAAAACTCCACAACTTTCATCACATTCTCTAGTTTTCTTTTTTTGATTAAAATTTTCAACGAGTTTTAATCCACGTTCAGCCCACCCTCGTGCTTCTTCCAAATTACCCATTCCGGTGAATACTTCTGATATGTTATTCATAAGAACGGCTGAATGACAAGAAGACTCGGGCGGATTAATCAATGATAAAGCACGAAGATAAAGTGGGAGAGCATAACTATAATATATATGTTGTTATGTCCATCCATGATTTGTTTAATAATTAGTGTAAACAATATTTTAAAATTGTGTGACAATAAATTTATGCGTACCGAAACAGAAAAATCTCATTGTGACATTTCCTACCCCAGTCTTTCATTTTATATATCACTTACGCGTATTTGTGTCGCGAAGAATAAAAAGCTGCAAGAGCTTCAAGAGAAGCACCTAAGTCAGTAAATGTCATCCATGGTGGGAGAGTCATATCAATTTTCTTTGAAAATAGACTATTGCGATTGCTGTTATCATGATTTAAATGAGCTACTTCGGAATGTGATTGCAAAAGTTGTTCTACGGACCATATGTAATACTTTTCTGCTTGCTCATCTTGTTTTAAACTTTGATGTAAATCGCCCAATTTTTGCGCTAATCCAATCGACTTAAGTTTTATTTTTCCATCCAGTTTTACGGGAGTATTATTCGGAGTAACAATAGCATCATATGCCATTGTAAAAACATCCGTAGCCTCACGTATTCGGCCAAGTTCTTCATATAAACTTCCCAGCTGAATCATAATTCCGGTAACTTCCGGAGACGCATTGTCTAATTCTGCATGATTAAAAGCATCATTTAAAGCAGTTTGATAATAATTAACAGCACGATTTGGATCATTTCTGTAATTTTGATAATATAAGCCTTTTCGAAGATTTTTACGAATTTCTTCAGGATATTTATAAACCGTAGAAAAAAAATAGTGGTATAATCCAAGAAATGTGATTGCAGATGTTGTAAAAATTAATACTAAAGGAAACGCTGGTAAGGTTGGCTTTTTATATTCGTTTGTCTTTTGAGTGGAAAATTCAAAAGATTTATCTTGTTTATATGATTCATATGCTTGTTTTTGCACCTTATTCTCAATAATATTACTGTTTTTTGATGATTTTTGATTAATCTGTTCAGTAGAAAAGAAACGGCTCTTTGTGATGACAACAACTTTCGGTTTATCGTTTACCAGTATTTGACGTTGATTTGCAAGACTAGAATATTTGAAATTGGACGATAGAGCATTATGTATATATTTTCTTGCCAATGTCCTTGGAATTATGAATGCCATCGAAAAGAAGTTAATAAACTTGTTGCCAATCTAAATCTTTAAATATGAAAATAACTCGGCCAATCGGAGAATTTGTGTTGATCATTTGACAATTCTCCACAGTTAGATAATCTGTCAATTTGTTATAACCGAAAAGAATGGCAGGAGATCGGAGACGAATACAAGGACCCGAAGTAACTGTTGCGCCAATAATCATAAAGTCTTCTGATAAAGGAAAGATACAACTTAAGGACGCTAACGGCCAACGACGTGATGGAAGGAACCTGGAAGATATTCGGCCGATTTGTATGTGCTCTGAAACTTTTTATTGCTATCGCGCTCTGATTAAGGGAATATTGTTTTAGTTAAAAATCACTTTTGTTTAGTCCTAAAAACCGGGCTTATAAGTCAAGCTAATGGTTCAGCATATATAGAGTTGCAACGAACCAAGATAGCCTGTGGAGTGTAAGTCCTAAGTATAATGTCTAAATAGTTTTCTTTCTTTCTTTTTTTTTTATTCTCTATCTGTCATATATGTTAGTTATGGTCCACGTCAAACGAAAATTCCGTCATTTAGCGGGAAAGGCAATTTAAATTGTGAAATCAAATTTACACCATTTTCATGTTTGAAACGTAGACAACCTTATCGTGTGAGTTATTTATACTAATTTTATTAAAATTTTGAATTTGCTAATAATAAACAATATAATTATTATTCTTGAAGGACGCGCAGGAGAAAGAGTTGTCACAACTTGTATTTGAAGCATTGGCCCCTTCCATACGACTTGATTTATTACCAAAATCGACTATTGATATATATATAAGTGTACTGGAGAATGATGGGATGGCATCTTGCTTTGCCGCTGCAATTACGTGTGCTTCAGTAGCCGTGGCTGACGCGGGTATAGAAATGCTAGATCAGGTTGCAGCTTGTTCTGCGGTAAATATTGTGTTTCAAGAAATTTTCAAAAATAAATTCGAAACTGACATTATTATAATTCACAACATAGTCATATATTGATGGGGATATTTACATGGATAGTGATCTTGTAGAAGAACAGCGTGAATCAGGTTCTTTAGTTTTGTCTTATATGCCTTCACTGAACGAAGTAACACATATTTTACAATCTGGAGAAGTTGAAGTATCTCTAACCACTCAGGTGCGATTATTCTCCATTATCTATATTATTTAATCTCAATAAAGTAACTGATTACATAAATTAAATTTAGGCTATTGAACAATGTACTGATACATGTTCGAAAATATATTCAGTTATGAATCATAGTCTATTAGAATCTGTTAAGAATAGGATTCAATAGTATTATATAATAACTAAGATTTTTAATTATTGATTGATTTATTAATAATTAAAGATAGCAATATTTTATAAATTATTCTTGGCATTTAAAGCGACAGCTACTTTTGATCTGTTAGGTCTACCTAAATGCTGCGAAATATAATTACCAACGCGCACCAAATCGGTAAGATTCACACCTGTATGAAAGCCCATTCCTTGAAACATGTATACCACATCTTCCGTTGCTACGTTGCCAGTTGCTCCTTTGGCAAAAGGACACCCACCTAATAATCTTATTTAGTATATAAATCGAAATTATTGAGATGAGATATATTAATAAAAGAAATTCATACCTAAACCCGCAACGGAACTATCAAAAACCCTTATTCCATGCTGTATAGTTATTTGTTCGATAAATATAATATTAATAAAGTATTATTATAAATTCAAGAAATTTAAGAAAATCAAGAAAATTGAAATTAATATGAAAACCAACCTCTAAGGCACAATATATATTAGCAAGAGCTTGACCATAAGTATCATGACAGTGTAATGCTAATCGTTCAATTGGTACTACTTTACGAACTGCTGTTAACATTTTGATTAATGATCCTTAACATAACAATAATTCTGATTAAAATTAATTTTCATCATTATTGATATTTTTAGTATTTGTTTCATATAATAATTCTCACCAGGTGTTCCAACACCAATTGTATCTCCTAGAGATATCTCGTAACATCCCATTTTATACATTTCTTCGGCAATTTCTGCAACTACTTCAGGAGAAACTTCTCCTTGGTAAGGACATCCGAGAACACAAGACACATAACTTTAACATCAAAATAGAATTAATAAAACTTGATATTAAAAAGATATAATTAAATAAATACACAATTACCCTCTTACAGTAATTCCTACTAGATTAGCACGTTCAACTACCTCACGGAATCGAGATAAACTATCTTTTATTGAACAATTTATGTTTGCCTGACTAAAATTTTCGGAAGCAGCACCAAAAATGGCCACTTCTTTTACACCTACGGAAATTGCTTTTTCTAAGCCTTTAAGATTTGGTGTTAGAACTGGATAATTAACTCCTGGTTCGCGCGTTATTTTTGTCATTATTTCACTGCAATCTGCCATCTATATTAAAAACGTAATGTAAATGGTTATCAATGAAGAGCGTGGTAAGAGAAAAGCGCGGCAGAGAAAAGCGTTCACAGTACCTGAGGTACTAGTTTTGGTGATACAAAAGAAGTTGCTTCGATTACTTTCAACCCTGTCTTTGATAACTTGTTTACAAAGCTTACTTTTATATCTGTTGGTACTTGTTGTTTTTCATTTTGCAAGCCGTCGCGAGGACCAACTTCTACAATTTTAACTTGGCTTGGCCCTACATTTGAGCCTAAATTCTAGGGTGACTCAACTTTTTAGAAATTAGTCTTTGTAACAGTAGAGCAAAAACAAAACTATTTACTTGTTCACGCAATACAGATATTGAACGTGTTTTAGTAAAAAAAGCTTTGTTCGCACGGAAGGTAGGAAAGGAGGATCTAGAGACATAACGAAAAATAGCCATATTAACGAAAGCATAAATCGCAGCCGCGCAGTAAAATCTGGGTATAATAGGCGTTGATAGATGTGTAACATTGGTAGATATAATAACTCAGTATCGCGAACATATAACCTAAGCATTTCAAAGTAGAAATCTGTTTCAAATATTCGCGACTTTCAGGTTTTAACTTTATTTTCGTACTGAAACTTGGATCGCTATTTTTTGTATCAGCATTATTAGTTCGCCTCACATGCCGCCCGAATTTCGATGACCATTCGCGCTTTTTAACGTTTTGTAGTTGTATTTTATTTTTTAATATTTATACGTATAACCATTTGAACACTACTTTATATTTATTATTATTATATTTTTTCATTATTTGTTTTTTATTATTAATTAAAAACATTTAGATTTTTAAGAGCACTAACAAGAGAGCATGGTACTTGCAACTCGAGAATTTGCTAGCGGTAGTAACAGTTCAGATAGCACAAATCCAAATTTAAATACTTTAGAAATTGAAGAAGTTATCTTTGAAGAGAATTATGATATACTGGAAGATAATGAAAGTGTCAATGGGACGAATGACAGTAAGCCATTATTAAAAAATACAAACAAAAGGTCTTTCAAAGGAGGAAGTATAGTAGTAAATTTGTCAGGTAGGTGTATTTTTTTAACATATACTGTAAGTAACGAATTCTATTAGATCATTCCAAAAAGCTTTTGTTGATATTATCATTAATTTTCTAGAACGTCAAAGTGGTTTGTCTTTTGTCCAGAATGTTTATCTAGAAGAAGAAGACATCAATGTATGTTTGGTATTATATATTTCTAGAGGTTTTTTTTTCTAAATTTTTATATCTTTTTTATTTACATTTCAGATCATTTTAATGGGGTACCAATTTAATCGTTTTCACCTCTACTTATATTATATTCTTTGTTTTTTGACTGGAGGGGCACTGTATCTTCTTGCACGATGGTTTCCAAAAATATGGATTTGGTGGGTTGGAAATGTTTGTATAATGGGAAAAGCTGAATGGATAGTCGTAGAGGTTTGTAGTTTATATATTCCTCTTTGAGAATATAATCATATTTTATATTAATTGCCTTACATATTTTAGAATCAATGGGGCGAAATTGCGATTGAATATGTGAATCGAAAATATTACGGAGGAACTATTTCATCTGTATTTTCAATTGATCAACTTGACGATGAAGATGTAGCATGTCATAAATCTTATCCTGATGAAATATTGCATTATTTGCATTATTTTGATTATCGTTATATAAGATTTATTTGTCATCCTGGAATTGGAAAATTTTTACAAAATAGGTTAATATCTATGGGTCTTTTAAATCATAATTGTAGACATAGAGATACGTTTATTAACAAAATTTTATTAGTTTTTGGAAAGATCCAAGCTGGACATCTACTAAGATCTTAAAAAAAGGAATCACTCGTGATGTCTATAATGAACGTGAAATCATTTTTGGGCCGAATATAATTGATGTTCAGGAGAAATCTACTTTACAATTATTAACAGATGAGGTCTGATATTATTCAGTATTTTAGATACAAATAAAGTAAGAATATGATAGAAATTAATTTTTTTTGTTAAATCATATTTATAGATTTTGCATCCATTTTATATTTTTCAAGTTTTTTCAATGATACTTTGGTGTCTTGACGAGTATTATTACTATGCTGCATGCATTTTTATTATTACTGCTACAAGCGTTATTACTACTCTCATAGAAACAAAACAGGTAAATAAAATTGTAAATATATAATTTATAATTGTATTAAACCTCATTGATGATATTTTTTTTTAAATAGACCATGTATCGATTACGTGAAATGTCAAAATTTGTTTGTGACGTGAGAATATTTCGCAACGGATTATGTAAGTTTATGATAATATCGATAAATTTCTTATATTTTAGTTAACATATTTTAACAATAAATTAAAGGGAGATATGTTTCATCAGAAGAATTAGTACCTGGAGATATATTTGAAATCTCTGATCCAAATCTACAAGTTTATCCATGCGATGCAATTTTGTTAACAGGCGATTGTATAGTAAACGAAAGCATGCTTACCGGTAAATATTAATTGTATTATATTTTATTATTCATAATTATAACCTTTTTTTCTTATATTATTTTAGGAGAGTCAGTTCCAGTTTCTAAACTACCCATTACAGATGCAACATTACGTATGTTGGATTTAACAACAGTTAATGTTCGACCTGAAGTTTCCAAGCATTTTCTTTTTTGTGGAACAAAGATTGTGCGAGTTAGAAAAGCCAAGAGTAATGGTATATCCGACAATAATGATGATGAAGGAGTAGCATTGGCATTGGTTGTTAGGACAGGTAAATATTAAAATATTAGATCATTTATTATTATACACTTTAAGTTAACTGTTCCATTATAGGATTTAATACAACCAAAGGTTCTCTTATTCGATCAATGTTATTTCCAAAGCCAAATAAGTTTAAATTCTATCGCGATTCTTTTAGGTTTATTGGAGTTTTAGCGTTTATAGGTATCATTTGTTTGTAAAAAATATAAATTGAATTCATTGAATTGTTTTGACAAGGCTTTTTTACTTTTCAGCTGGAATTGGATTTTTTATAAGTACTATCAATTTTATCCGAATGGGAGTAAAAAATTACATCATTATAGTACGTGCTCTAGATCTTATTACTATTGTGGTTCCCCCTGCTCTACCTACAACAATGTCTATCGGTACAAGCTTTTCTTTAGCAAGGTTAAGGAAAGCACAAATATTTTGCATAAGCCCTGCAAGGTATTTACTAATTTGATTTCCGTGAATTTGGATTCACGAGCTTTAGAAAGCTTAAAAATTTTAACGTATTTAAAGGGTTAATATTGGAGGAAAGTTGAATGTTATGTGCTTTGATAAGACTGGTACACTTACTGAGGATGGTTTAGACGTACTTGGGGTACGTTGTGTGGATCAACCAAAAAACAGGTTTGTATTTCATTGAAATTGATTATCAATAATCCTAAATATATTATTGGTACTAATGTATTTGATACTTTTATTATTTTTTTATCTTTCAAGATTCTCAGACCTTCATACATCTGCCGATACCCTTTCTAATATAAATTTGAATGACTCTTCTGTGGACATTAAATCCATAAGGGGATCTGATTTTGTATCAATCTTATACGTTATGACGACTTGTCATTCTCTTAAACTTGTTAATGGTGAATTAATTGGCGATCCTCTTGATCTGAAAATGTTTGAGTTTACAAAATGGTTATTGGAAGAAAGTGGACAAAGTAGCTTGAGCCCTTCAAGTGGTGCAAAAATTTCAAATAACGCTTTGACTTCTTCAGCACAGCCTGCAACTTCGATGATAGGAAGTGGTAGTATTATTCCAACAGTCGTTAGGCCGCCGGGTAGTGAACAATTCAGTTTGTCTGACCTGTTGAACAATGAAGTATGAAATATTCTTAAATATATTTTTGACAATGAATCTTAGCTCTTAATCACTCCGTCTCTTCTTTTTTTTAAGAACACGTCATATCTAGAACTCGGTATTATTCGAACATTTGAATTTGTTTCTTCATTACGACGTATGAGCGTTTTAGTTAAACGATTGCGAAGTCCAACAATGGAAGTTTATGTTAAAGGGGCTCCGGAAGTTATGCGTGAGATTTGTAGATCGGATACCAGTAAATTATCATGTTGCAAGCTCAATAAAATTTTTTTGTTTACTTCCTTTTATTAATTTTTTTTTTTAATTTTCTCAAGTTCCTGATGATTATGATGAATTGTTAAATTATTATACTCATCATGGATTTCGTGTTATCGCATGTGCATCCAAAAGCTTTAATAATTTAAACTGGGTGAAGGCACAAAAAATCAAAAGGTTTTATTTCGGGTTCATTTTTATTATTATTATAACTGTCTTTTTTATAAAATTTTGACATCCGTAACTTTCAAAGGGAACAGGTAGAACAAGATTTACAATTCCTGGGAATCATTATATTTGAGAATAAGCTAAAAACCGGAACACCACCCGTTATTGAAAATCTTATGCGTGCAAAAATTCGACAGATTATGTGTACAGGTAATAATTTATTGAGTCGGTTAAAAAAATATTAAATTTCGTAACATAATTTCATGTTATATATATACAGGTGATAATGTTCTCACTGCTGTAAGCGTATCACGTGAATGTGGATTAGTCAATAAGAATACAAAGACGTATATACCAAGGTTCATTGAGGGCTCTTCCGTTACACCTAGAGCCGAAATTGTGTGGGAAAATTTAGACGATCCGAAAGATTTATTAGATTCAAAAACTTTGAAGGTTTATAATTTTAACAATTCATTTTATTTACATATTAATCATCATAATTTCTTACTGACTTAGTCCAATAATTTGATATTAATTAAGCCGTTAATTCAGCCAGAATCAAATTATTTCAACGAGTATCCGCTTCTCGACGCTCCTAAATATGACCTTGCTGTTACAGGTGACGTATTCCGATGGATGGTAGATTTTGCTGATGAAACTGCACTTTTTAAGGTAAATACGCTATAGCAACATTGAAAGTTTAATCCATATAATTAAATGTTTATATAACCACATATTCCGATTTACCATTTGTTATTGTTAGATGTTGATCAAGGGGCAAATATTTGCTCGTATGTCACCTGATGAAAAGCACGAACTTGTAGAAAAATTACAACTAATGGGATATTGTGTGGGATTTTGTGGAGACGGCGCTAACGATTGTGGTGCTTTGAAAGCAGCAGACGTTGGGTTGTCATTATCTGAGGCTGAAGCATCTGTAGCAGCACCATTTACCAGCCGCACAATGGACATTGGTTGTGTTATAGAGGTTATCATGTGAGTGATAAGACGATATTAAAAATAAAAAAATAAATATTTGTTTATTATAAGAATGTCGATAAATGTACAAAATTGAATCTAAATTCTTTTAATTTGATAGAGAGGGGCGTGCGGCCTTAGTAACAAGCTTCAGTTGTTTCAAGTTCATGGCTTTATATAGTATTATTCAGTTTACCACTGTCAGTTTATTATATTCTTTCGATTCCAATCTAGGAAACTTTCAGGTAGGTAGATTTTTGAAATATTGCAAATTTTCATTTATAATTCTCTATTAACTCTAAAAATTTGAATTTTATCTTAAAGTTTCTTTATATAGATTTGTTCTTAATATTACCAATTGCGATTTTAAGTAAGTGATTATAATTGATTTTTTCTTCTTTTGAGATAATGCAACTAATTTTCGATGTATATCATATATTGTAATTAGTGGGTCGCACAGAGCCTTATCCACGTATATATCCTAAACGGCCTACTGCGAGATTAGTTTCTCTGAGAGTGTTGACATCTCTCATTGGTCAAATTTTAATTCAATCAGGATTCCAATTTTTTGTTTATTTCTTAATACGCAAGCAACCTTGGTAAGATTAACTTATCTATTATTTATTTAGATTTATATTATTTTTACTATTTTTATTTTATCCTTTTTAAGGTATACACCTCCAGATATCGATCCAGATGATAACAATATTACTAGTTATGAGAATACCATATTGTTTCTATTATCATGCTACCAATACATTTTAATTGCTGCAGTCTTTAGTGTCGGTCCACCTTATAGAAAATCAATGTTGAGCAATGGTATCAACATATTTTATTTTTATCTTGAACTTTCAGAATTATAATCATAAATCTTACGATTGGCTGTTTCTTTTATCTTTCAAATAACAGTTCCTTTTATCCTCTCAACAATTTTTCTCACACTTCTTACGTCCTTTATCCTCCTCTTTCCGACTAGTTTAATGCAACAAATATTTGAGCTTGTAATTATTGAAAAATATTTTAGATGGTGGATTGTGTTTATCGCGACATTAGACTTTATCGTATCATGGTTAATGGAAAAATATGTATTTGGACGTATTGCGCAATGGATTGGAATTTTAGTAAATGGTAAAGTAAAGGTACAAAAGAAATTATACAAAAAGGTACAAAGTGAATTGTAAATTACTTTGAAAAATTATTTACATTAGACATTTAGAATTAATTAATATTTATGGGGGGACAATAATAACTTAAGTTAGTTAATTTGAAAATCCAATTATTTTTTTGAATCGAATTTTAAATGTTTATATTCTCCATCTTTAAATTGCTTAGACCACTAATTATAAACAATAATTAGCAAAATAGATCATTTTTCATAAGAATAGAAGGATACTACCTTACCATCATTGAAGGAATCCATTGATTAGGTTCGTTATGTCGCCACTAAAAATAAATTAAATTAATTAATTTGTTGGTATTTAAAAAATAATTTTACATGCTCACACTCTAAAAATGATTAGACTGATTCTGTAAAACACTTACCTCTCTCTGTGCAGAAATTTTCCAAACGAACCCCACAATGGCAACAATACCTGCCGTGATTATAGTAGTATTACTTTTCCAATTAGCTGGTCGACTCCACCACCCACCAGCTATAAAATAAAATAACTTAATAAATGTTCTGTTAAATTATTAGAGCGACTTTCTCAAATACCTGGAGACCTAATATTAAGATAACGGAATATGTTAAATCAAGGCGTATCATAAAATACTGATTATAATAGACTTACCAAACTTCTTTAGGGTAAGGATATCGCTTGACTGCACCCTAAAAGCATAAAATGAATTAAAGAAATTACATTAGTTTAAGACGATAATTGAAATAAAATAAAATATTCTCGGAAACGAAATTATACCATACTATTTATTAAAAGAAAATCAGTTAACGAATAAATATAACAAATTGATAAGTGATAAGTAAAATATCCTAAAATGATTTGATTGGTTATTAGTTTTTATGATCAGATCTAGCAAAATGATTGGGCGAAAATATTATGTATGAAAGGAAAAAAAAAACTTGATATTTTCCTTCTCTTCCAAAATTTACTCTAAAATGGCTGGCCAACCAGTACGGTATGTAATTTATACAATATAATTATAAAAAATACTAGATAACTTGAATTTGTAATATCTTAAAACAAGTCATTTGATTTTATAATATATTTTAGCTGAATGGATATTTTTGATATTTGATTTATTAATCAAATACTAACAAGTAGTTAAATTAATAGTCTTTATTCCAAAGGTCGTGTTCTCGGATACAAGCGCTCAAAGACTAATCAATCCCCAAATACATCTTTAGTCAAAATTGAAGGTGTAACAACAAAGGCAGATACACAATTTTACCTTGGTAAACGTGTTGCTTATGTATATCGGGCTAAGCGGGAGGTAATTAATTTGTGTATATAAAATATATACAAATTTTTTTCTTATCGACTTTATCAACATGATAATTTTTAGAAAAATGGAAGCAAGATTCGTGTCATATGGGGTCGCATAGCTAGGTAACAACCTTTTAATCATTTTTTCCAAAATAATAAATATATTTGAATTTAAATTATTTATCGAATTATGACAGGCCTCATGGTAATGGCGGTGTTGTGAAAGCTAAGTTCAGAAAAAATTTACCCCCAAAGATTTTTGGTGCTTCCGTACGCATTGTAAGTAACTTCAAATTTAAAAAATAATTTTCATATTTATTAAATTAAATCTTCATACTAATCGCATTATTTTGTTGAAATTTAGATGTTATATCCATCACAAATTTAAATTAATGGAATCTTCTTAAAAATAGTTTTTTTTTTAATGAAATAATAACGTTTTTTTGCAAAGTTTGAATCTATTAATATAAAAATATTAAAAAGATAAAAAAATTAGATTTCAAGTGATTCTTTTATTATAAATATTTTATTCTCTTTCGTCAGCAATCTTTAATTTTTTGAAAAGATCTTTAGCAATTTCACTAAAGCCCGTGTAATTTTCGGGATGTTCCATAACCTTATTAAAACCTTCAGTATCTCTAACTGTTGCAAAATGTTTTAATATATAATCCATACAAACTTTTTTTAGATCTAACCATTGATGACCCAAACTAAATAATACTTCAGCAACGTTAGATATCGCCAATTCTTTGTAAATTCGTGCTAATGTACGTTGTCTTAAATCAGTGATCTGATATTTATCGGCTAGACGAAAAAGATGTACAAGAGACGTCACTTTAGACGTTCCTACAGGCTCGGAGAGTGTGATTTCATTAGTATATAAATAGTGAAGCAAAGCATAAAATGTTGGTACATCGCAATCTGTAATGTTGACAACATGATAGAAACCAGGAGGTAAATCTTGGGGAAACTCTTCGTCATCAACTTCAGCTTCTGGTCCACTGTTTTTAGATATACCTGATGATGAAATTCGATCTTCTTGTTGAGTAACTTGTTTTTCAATGACATTTTCTTGAGTACCTCTTTTTGATTTAACAGTTGCCTCTGGGATTTCATGATCATTTCTGTTATTTACTTGCCCATTACTATCACCAATCTTAATATTTTTGTCAACAATCTTGTAATTTCCATCACCATCATTATTAGGTGTAATAGAAGATGTAGCTATTAGAGAAGTTGATGTCCCATTTTCTGTATGAGTTGATCGTTGCTTTTTAGTAATCCTTTGCTCTTCATCTTTAATCTCAACTTGTTTTGTTTTGTCTAAATCTTCTATATCTTGTCCAGAACTTTCAATATCCATATTTCGTTCAACTAATTTTCCATTTCCTGTAGAATCACGAAGTCGTTTTCTTAAACGTCCACACTCTGCAACAGATATCATGCGGGACTCAACATATCCACTAGCAAACATGGCTTTAAAATATTCACTTCTCCCACAAACAATTTCTTTATTTGCGCAGAGAATTTCTCCTTGAACCTGAAATAAAACATCTGCCATCCTCGGATTATTAACAACGGTACCCCATGAGTATACTAGTGATTCTGGGGGAGCACAATTATTATCATTCCATAGAACATAATTCTCAGTAAAAGGAACGTTTAAAAATTCGATTCCTAGAACTAATTTGGTAGATGGAATCATGGAACGTTTAACAAAAAATTCACGCCCTAAACAATTTTAATCACATTCAGTCAATAAAATTGATGGATAAAAAAAGATCAATTTATAAAATGCCGTACCTCTATAAGAACACCTAATAGAAAATTTTCTGAGATTTTTGTTAGTATAATAAATTGTACTCCCTATACGAGTTCGTGTTCTGGGATCAGCAAGATAAACTGTCGCAGTTGTCAACATTCGTTCTCGCCATGGCTCAACCGTTTTAATTTCGTTGGCATTAGGAATAACGCAAAGATATAAAGATAAATATTCTTCACCATCTTTAAGAGTATCAGCCTAGCACCGTAAAAGAAAATTAACAGTAAATCCTCAAATAAAACTTTAAAATAGAAGAGAAAAAAAAATATATATATATAATCACTGGCTGTATCCAAAGTTGCCATAAGTGCTGGTCACTTCCTGAAGAAAAGATAGGGCTATATATTGCCTTATTCAGTTGAGCTAAACCATCGAACGCAAATTCATAAGTTGCACTAGTAGTATTTTCACTCATTGGGTATCGTTGATAAGTCGATAAGTGAAGTCGTCGAAGTTGTCGCGAGCAATAAAATTAACAATGAATTTCTTTTATTGGTTTATATTACATTTCTCGATCACGTGACTTTTATACTCTGATAATCGAAGTTGTTTTTTTATCTAGTGGCACGTAATACGATTTGGTTAGTATAGTTAGTGCAGTTAAAAAAGTATCGTAATTTTTTAAACCTATCACCCTCTGGTTTCGATTCACATTTACAGGTTCACAGAAATTTGCTTATAGTTCTTGAGGAACTTATAATTATTACTCTCGCACCGTAAAATTATAAATACATCGATCTGGTATTTAATACTTTACCATAGTAACAGATTATTCAGCCCTTAATGAATGGTTATTAAATGCTTATTTAAAAATAGCTAATTGTCATTAAAAAATTAGTGAACATGTAAATCATTAGCAATCAACCTTGAAATTCTGGTATAATCCGTATTTTAATGCTACTAGTTTTCGACCAAGAAAAAAACTGTACTAAGAAGAAACATCCGAAGAAAGTTCAACCATCAAATTTCAATCATTTGCAAACATTTTGAATTTCACCTAAATCATAAAGTTGATGGAGGGAAGAGCTTACGGAACATTATCAGCTGATATTGATATACTGTCATTCTGTTTTATATTCATATATTAGTTAACTGACTAGATAATTGTAAGCGGAGATGCTGTTGAGCCAAAGACAAAGAGGTTCATATTTTATAATTTATAAAATATATTTTTTTTATATATTGTATCTTTATTATATTGATTGACATTTATATTATTTAGATTCCAAATTTGCAAAATCAAATCATTCATAAGTACAATTAGTAGTTTTAGTACTGGCTAAAATATCAAGTTTTTTACAGAAATAACTCATGAATACTTGGTGATATTTGACCAAAATGTATAACTACCAGAATTAAGAATTTTAAGCTGTATATGTAATTAATATACTCCAGATCTAAAAGGGTAGTGTTATACTGTATATATACTGTATATACTGTATAAATTGAAAAAAAAATCTTTTGCCCTTCGGATGTTGCAAAACTTTCATTCAGCTATGATTGTCCATCATCTTACCAAGTATTACTGGGACTTCGTCTGTCTTACTTCACAATGTTGTGAGTTATAAAAAGTTTTGGGATTTTTATTATTAAATTTAATATTTTGTTTAATCAATAATTTTTTTTTAACTCGTGATTTTATTATCCAGAACAGTAAATCTTAAAGAAACAAGTTAATAATATTAGTCTATTTCTGATGAGAAAAATGTAAAAACGTTGAAGAAGAGTTAAAAAAAATTTAATAAAGTTTTATAGTTTTATAAACGAAGCAATCTTGTAAATAATGTTTTGTTTAGAATATCTTTCAATTTTAGGTGATAATAAATGATTTTGATAATATCTCCTAATTTAATTACTTTTTTGTTTAGATTATAAGTTCTGATTAGTGATTATATAATTAATCTTAACATATTACATAAATGGATAAACAAGCAAAGATATATTAATGAAATCAAATAATTTTATCGATGATGTTAGTAACACATATATTAAATAAGAGTTAGCAAATTGGATATTCTTATTTACACACAGTATGTACAGTATGTGAGTGGATACTAATGATCAAAAACTACCGTTCTTTAATTTATGAAGTTAACAACTTGGTCCGTAACAACTATATCTAAGACTAGGTAGTTGGCCGATCATTTCTAATTACACGTGATTATATTAATAACAAAATACAAATATTACTAGAATAATTCAAAGCATGATATTCAACAAGATGAATACAAAACAAAATAATGGAAAACTTTTTATAATGCTTTAATTAACCGTATTATAATTAACCTTATTTTAATGTTTGAGGAGATGCCATTGTAACCATTGTTCCTGGGCATCTAATTCATTTATTCATTTATCGAACACAGATCGGATGATCATGTTTGAAATTTTTTTTTTTTTTTTTTTTTTTTTTTTTCACTCAAATCTGTTTTTTTTTTTTTAAATTTTTTTTTTTTTTTTTTTTTTTTTTTATTAAATGGACCTAAGTGAACATCTTTTCTTTTTCATAAAAATTTCATTAAATAGTTAAAATGGGGAAAAATTTCTCAAGTTTAAAACAGTCCCAGTCATCAAAACCTTCAATTGTTTTTGAACATAATTTTTCTTTAAATACAAGTATAGCAACTAGTTTATCACCTGAATGTCTACAAATAATCTTTGAATATCTTGAAAAAGAGTCACTTTATTCGTGTCTTTTAGTCAATCGAAGTTGGAGTAAAGTTTTAATTCCTATTTTATGGAAAAATCCTTTTAAACTTTCAAATGACTTGTCACTTGAATCTTCAAAAATAATACAAATTTATCTTACGTGTCTTGATCGAAAGTCAAAACAATATCTTTATAATAATGGGGTTATATTACCGAACAATCTTTTATCTTCACCTTCATTAATGTTTGATTATCCATCATTCTTGAAAGAATTAAAATTTTCGGATTTATATAATGGAGTTTCTTGTTGGTTTTCTAATATTATAGGAAATCTTTCAGATGAACAACAAACATCATTTCTAAAAATTTTAATTACAGAACAATTACTTAAATTATTCATGAATCAATGTTCTACATTTGAATTACTCTCATTATCAGATATACCTTATGAAACAACCATGCCTTTATTACCATTTTTAACAGGTAATGATACATGTTTTTCTCGGTTAAAAACATTTCATTGTGTTAGTAAACATAAAAATAAAAGTGATATTTTTCGAGCAATATCTCAAGTATCAGAATTTATTGAAATATTAGAAGTTGGAGGGGTTGATCATGATATGGAAGTTAAGGCATTAGGAGTTTTAATTAGAGCACAAAAAAGATTAAAAAGTTTTAAATATACATGGGATCATCAAACAAAATTACAAATTGTATTATCAGAAACTCTTTTTACACTTAAATCTCAAGCAAAATCATTAAGATCAATACAATTTGAATATTGTAATTTTCAACATTGTGAATCTATGGAATCTTTAATAGCACTTGAAAATTTAGAATATTTACAATTTATACATTGTATATATATAGGTGATAAAATGAAATCTTTATCTTTAGCAAATTTTTCAAATTTAAAATATCTTGGATTTTATACTAATTATATAGAATCACCCCGTTGTTGGGTATGTCCTGATGATATAGCAGCATTAATCGAAAATTGTCATAATAGTTTAGAACAAGTTATGTTGCCAAGAACTGGAAGTTGTACAGTATCATCTAATAAATTAGTAAAAGCTCTTAGATTATGTAGAAAGATTAAAGATTTAAAAGTACAAATGGGGGAAGGAGATGCTGAAGAATTCTTGGAATTTTTAAAAAATAATGATAGATTAGAAAAAGCAACATTAATTTGTTATGGGGATTCAAATATTGAATATTTGTTTACAAAAACTATAAGACAATGGCCAGATACTTTATCAACATTAAATTTAAGAGGACAATGGATTATTTCTCCCGAATATTTAAAAACATTCTTAAAAGAATGTAAATCTTCAGTAAAACAATTAGATTTACATTCTTCTCATATAACAGATGATCATGTTAGAGCTGTAATTGAATATATTAAAGAAATGAGAGATGCGAAAAAAACTCCATTAAATAGTTGTTTAATATCTGGTGATCAAATATCTGAAGAAGGAAGAAGGAAAGCAAGAAATTTTGTAAATTTGACAGGAATTTTTCTTTGATAACATATTACAACATATAAAAATTTTATTACCTTCTCATCAAATTTTTTAACCAATATTAAAAAAAAAATTTATAATTCTATTTAATAAGAATTCTAGACGCGTAAAAAAAAAGATCCAAAATAGAGTAGATGTGACATGACACGCATGACACGTAAATTTACATATCAATAATAAAGGATCTAATTAACTTTTAGTAATTGTCGAATTTGATCCAACAATACTTCCGGTACCAGAACCTCCACTATTATTATTATTATTATTATTACTTGTTCCTCCTGATGTTGAGTTATCGAAAGACTAAAAAAAAAAATTATGTATACAAATATTATTATTTTTTTTAAAAAAAAATAAATAAATAAATAAAATAAAATAAAATTATTTATAAGCTTACGCTTCGGACAATCAATAAAATAAATAAAATACCTTTAATGAAACACTTTCTCTTCGGAGCTCCTTTATTACTGCCTAAAAAATAATTAATAAATAATAAAATAAGATTTTTATTTTCATTCACAGACGAAAAAAAAACACATATATTAATTAACTTATCAACTATTTGGTTATCATAATATTTCTAACTAATTCAAATATACTCACAGCTAAAGCTTCGGGATTTACACCGTTTTCACATAAATTCAAGCATAATGAAAGTGTATCCCGATCCAAACCAGTATTGAGTAATGTAGATATTTCATAAAGTACTTTTAATATCATTAATTAGTCATACTTTATACAGAAAAAGGAAAAAAAATGTTTATAATTATAAATATTATAAAGTTATTACAAAATAAAAACATACTATCCAAAGTTTCTATAGCTTCTTGAATTTTAGGATCTTCCATGATTAATGATTAATGTTTTTTTTTTTCATGATGTAAACAGCGATATATAAAGTATGCAATTATCACGTGACGTATACTATAACCCGTTAGACTTACGTATTTTATACTCATGTCATACACGTCATACACGTTTAAATAAGTTAGAACCCGTTGAATTACTTGATTTTTTTTTTTTTTTTTTTTTTTTTATATTAAAAAAAAAAAAATTGTAACAATTGAAAAATAATGATTGTCATAAAAAAAAAAAATTTTTTTTTTTGTGGATTTTCGGGTCAAAAAAAAACATTTGAGGCTTCAAATACAAAGATGGATATAAAGTGAGAAAGTTATTCTACACAATATGTTATTATCAACTATTATGTTAAAAAATTATCGATATTTGACTTACGAATGCATCGTAAAATATCGAACACAATACTTCATAAGTACAACAACAATACTGGAAAAAAAAGATAAAAGATGATAAATTTCGCCGTTTAGAATATTTTTACCGCAGCGATCTCGAGTTAAAAAGAATATTCAATATAAGCAGGGGGAAACGAGTGACATAAATGACATATGAAAATCCACACTAAAAATGGTAGTATTTTTTTTCTTTTTAATTTTTTTTCTTTCTTTTTCTTATTGTTAAAAAAGTTCAAATAACTTCTACATTTTTACGCGTACTTTGTTCGTATTACCATTTAAAGCATAGACACTTTGAAGCATAATGCATAAGAGCAAAGCAATTGTATTTTGTGAGGCTGCAAGTAATCTGCATTCACTTCCCCCCACAATGGTTGCACAATGTTACATTAAATCAAATATTGCATAATTTTAAAAAAAAATTTGAAAGCTTTGACAAGTAAGTAAACAGGTTTAACAGTTATACACAACATTATTCTTACCAAAAAGGATCTCACCTGTCTTTTTGATGTCAAAACTAAAAACTGAATTTATCCATTGTAACATCAAATTCCCAGGTCAAAGATAAAGAAAAATTTGTGGTCTGTGTTATTAATTACAAATTTACAATAAATAAATATTTTTAATTTTAATATCTATTTGAGGAAATACTTAAACAGTATATATTTATTCGCGTTCAACGCGTTGAACCGTCCCCCCCTATTATCAAAATAGAAATAGAAAAATATGTGGATATATATATATATATATGATTCTTGGCGCTTGCCCCTGATTTAGACTGTAAAAAATACAACATAAACAATGATACACACATTTCCATACAAGTATAATCACCCCCACGAAAAAAAAACAATGCATAGAGATAAAAAGTTATGTTACTGCAAGACATCGATCATTGCGCAGTCCTTTAAAAATTACTTTTTATTATAGTTATCCCGAATAACAGATACCCAAAATAAAATTCCATTGAGTATTAATAACCAATTAAAAGACATAATTATTGCACAATGTTTTCGCGAAGGGTATTCATAGAAACTTACTTTAAATGGTCATTCTCACGATCTTCTGTTTATCGTAAAGAAAATGAACAATGAAATATTTTGAAAATGTTTTTCTTTGATCTACGTATTTATGATAATATAATGTTATCGTAAATGAATGAGAGTTTGATCCACAACGTATTCCGCGTTTACCGTTACGTGAATTACAAGATTGGTCCATTGAATATTTTGGAAAAAAAAAAATGGTTTCCCAAAATTCCTCTTGTACTCCTAATTTTTCATATTTTGAGAAAAGCGTAACAAATTATTAAGTTACAATACTAGACTTTTTGAGAATATAATTACTTATATTATACAAGTATGCAGTAATGTAAGGCTGAAGTGGGAAGATTCATAAAAATTTTTTACAATCATTTTTTTGAACGTGACCTTAATTAAGACAAAAATTTACCCTTTTTTGGAGAAATAAAATAAATTGTATAAAAAAAAAGTAAAGATAGTAATACAGATGATAATGATGATAATTTATTAATATTTATTATATATCATAATCATAATTATTATTATTATTTATTATTGACTTTTTTTTTCTTTTTTCTTCTTTTTTTTTTTTATAGCTACTATAATGAAAAGGTGTATTGTGAACTTTAGAAGAAAAAAAGAATTCTAAAATAGTATCAATGATGTATATTCAGTAATAATGTGCCACGAGGGTCATCAATATTATCAGTAGAGATATTCGTAAGAACACCAATTCTTCGGTAACATGCGACCTAATAATATTCGTGCGCGCAGACAATCACATTATCCATTTTTTTATATTGCTATTCATTTTTTTTTTTTTATATGCTGTTTTACAATACTTAACTCGTATGTGAAACAGAAAAAAAAAAATTAATTAGCAAAAAAAAAAGGTACAAATAATAATAAAAAAAAAAATCCATTATAAAATAAACCAAAAATAATGTATTAAATGCAACAAAATTTAATCATATATTATTCTTACTAATTTCCATTTTATCGCCTTAATCTTTCATCATTTTTTACGACTTCACAAGCGCTTTTTTAAGTAAAACCAACTCAATTCTTTCCCTGTTCTTAAATTTTTTATCTCTTTTGATCTAATCGTATTTATATTTTAATAATGGGTAGTCAATGTTATGTAAATTCTGAGTGCGGTTCAGTATTCTCGCAAGAGAATATTTCATCGAGCCATTTTCAAGCTATTGATACAACAAATGTAAATACGTTCAGTACTGGAATTATATATCCAAGTCCTGTATATGAACCAAAAGAGCTTAATGCTTATACCCCCTTTAAACATTCTCATCAACCGTTACAAATACAGCAAGAAGACATCGCGTCTACGCTCTATCAAACACAAATGTCTGCATCTACAATTAATTTAATAAAAACAGAAGAGGAGGTTATTTATCCTCAAAATGAATACAAACCAGAGGTATTTTGTTATTAATTTATGTATCATTTTATTGTTATTATTAAACTTTTAACTTTTAACTTATTTATTTATATTTGTATTATAATTTAACCTTTTTATCAACATGTATCAGTATACGTCACAGTGTTTTGGTAGTCAAAATGAATTCGGTATGTTTGTCATATCCGAAGGTATAATTTCACTTTTTTTTCCTAAAAAAAAAAAAAAATTTTTTTTTTTTTTTTTTCAAAGATAATTAAAATAACACGTTTTGTTTCGTTTAGGAATGGGACATTTAACTCAAAAATTTCATGTTTCTCCTGTAAATCAAAATTATGTCGCATGTCCACCTACACCAACTACTCCTCATAATGAAAATTTCGTTCCTGAAGTATTTCCTACAACACCTCCAGCGGATATTAACATGTTCAATCCTGCAACTTTACTCGCGTTTTCTCAACAAGCAGAACATTTTTATGATCAAGGACATTATTATCTTCATGTCGCGAACCCTCGTAATCCTTATTTCGCGTTTTCATATTTCGCGAATGCTGCAAATTTAGGTTCTCAACGCGGTAAACATCAACTCGCTTACTGTCTTCAGCATGGTATTGGTGTTGTTAAGTAAGTATTATTCCATTTTTATTAATTATTCAAACTTTAAGAACATTTATGAACTTTAAATTTTTATTAGAGATGAAAAGAAGGCCGTAAAAATATATTTGGAAATAGCAAGTGCAGATCCTCCAAATGCGGCAACGTTGTGTCAACTAGGAATCTGTTTTCAAATGGGCATTGGTGTTGAAGTTGACGTGTCGCGTGCTGTTCAATGTTACGAACGTGCTGTTCATATGAGGTAAACCATTTTTCATTATTTTATTTTGGGGGATTTTTTTTTTTTTTAAAAAAAAAAAAAAAAAAAATAAATTTTAAAAACCAAAAAATAAAAAAAAAATTAAATTAGTTATCTTAACAATAAATAGACACACTGACGCAATGTTTAATCTCGCTTACTGTCTTCGAAATGGTCTTGGTACCCCAGTAAATCATAAACGCGCTTATGAGTTATATTATCATTTAGCCGAATTAGGAGATCCACAAGGCATGAAAATTTTAGGTAACTGCAAAATGACAGGAATTGGTACCGAAAAAGATGAAATTGGTGCACTTGAATGGTTTCGACGTTCTAGTGAAAGCGATATTTACTGGGGTGGTAAAATGCAATATGCTCACCATCTTCTTAAAGGCATAAATACTGCTCCAAATCACGTCGAGGCATTTAATTTGGTTCAAACTGTTTGTGAGGATTTTCCTTTATGCCCTGGACCTAATAAACTACTTCTCGGAAGATTTTATCACTTTGGAATTGGATGTCAAGTAGATCTTGAAAAAGCCTTATATTGGTATGAAAAGGCATTACGAAGCTATTATATGTCATCATGCCATGTACAGGAATGTGAAATGTTGATCAATAGTATCCGACAATTTCAAAATTCAATGATTTTCTTAAAAGGGGTTGGGAATGAAAATGGGATAATCGATGAAGATATTGGTCATGAAGATGGAAATTGCTAGGAAAAAGGGCAGTTTTATAATAGATTTAATATATATATATATATATATATATGTATATATTTTCATTTTTCCGCTAAAATTTAACAAAATTTTATTATACTTTTCTTTTTTATGTCGAATGAACAACTAAGAATATTATTTATGCTGCCCTCCCTTTATTATTTACTCTCCTTTTATTCTTTTTCATATGGAACTGTAGGTTAATTTTTAAGCACAAAAAAAATTATTATTTCGATAATATTATATATACATTTATGTATGTATGTCTATGAACAAAAAAAAAACTAAGTAACTTATAAAAACTAATAAAAACTAAGATGTTTGTGTGGTAAATAACAATTTTCCAATTTCCGCAGTATAAATTTGACCAATCTTTTACGTGATGATCAACTTTCTGCGCCACGTGATTGATTTGTCAATCATATCTAAAATGGATAGATTAATTTCCAGCTTTTAAATTAATACATTTTCTGCAAGTTTGCTTTAGAAGCTTAGAATTTAAAAAAGAAAAAAAGGTTTTAAATGCCAATTTTTAACTTTTATATATAATTTGTAAAAGCAAATTTTAATAAGAAATTGGTATTCAAAATCTTTTATCTTTAAATAAATTTATATATAAATTAATTTTAAATATAATAAACTTTCTATTCTAAAAGATATAAAATGAATTCATTATACTATACATTTTTACACTACACTGTTTAATATATAAATTAACAAATAAAAATATAAACATATATTATATATATTACAGAATCCCAAATAATACTTGGATAATTTAGATTTCATGTAGTAAAATTTTTAAAATAAAATATCTCCTAATAAAAAGTAATTATACTTATAATATATTTAAAATCCTTTTAAAATATACTTAATTTTTTATTTTATATTCAAAATACTCTTAAAATATTCTTATTGTAAAATATACTTAAAATATACTGAAATAGGTAAAAATTATATTGAAATTATATTTAAATTATATTTAATTTTTACCATTTTAGTATATTTTCAATATATTTTAAGTATAAAAATATTTTAAGTATATTTTAAGTATTTTAATAAGGGTACTTTTTAGGGTCTTAGCCAATATTATATTTATAGAGATGAAATAAATATTAAAATGTTTATCTAAAATAATCTAACAAGTAAACTAAGAAGTTAATATAATTTTATATAATTATTTGAAATCAGAATTTATTATAAAGTTTATATAAAATCAGATTTAAGTTTTTTTTAATATTATTTAGAATTCTTATACTATCCAAATTTCAAATTTCAAATTTTAAATTTTAAATTTTAAATTTATTTTTTATAATTTAAATTTATTTTTTTAACTTTAATATTTATTAAAATATAATATAAAGCAAAATATGATATTATATACAAATTTATTAATATTATAAAAGTAATTATAAATATTAAATTGATTTCTTTATTTATACTGAATATTCATATATGTGATATAATTTTATAAAAAAAATTATATATATAAATATAATTTTAAAAGGAATTTATAATATATGTATTTTTGCCTTATAAAAATAATTTATACTTAAAATATATTTAAAATACACTTAAATTTCTTATTTTATACTTAAAAATTGCATTTTTGCAAAATCAGTATCTAAATAATAATTAATATATATTTAAATTAAATACAATTTATACTTAAATTTTGCCTATTTTGTATATTCTAAGTATATTTTATATACTTAAATTGTAATTAAATTATGAAATAATGTATTCACCGCATTCTGCGTTATAATTTTATATATATTTTTATATTTATCATTTGCTATTTTAAGGGGGGTGTGGTGCATAAACTAAAGATCGATATAAATAATTTACAAAAAAGGAAGGATGCGTTGCAACGCAGAGTGCGGTAAATAAATTCACTCTTAAATTATTATTAATTTTGCCATTTCAGTGTATTTTTAGTATATTTTAAATGTATTTTAAATATATTTTAGTAAAAATTTATAGAGTTGTCTATTTTACAAGTTTTTACTTAAAATATCAAAGTTGGATTTAAATATCAATTTTACTTATTTAACAAATTCTGATTTCTTATGTTTTTTTGTTAATTCTGCCTAACATTAAATAATCTGCATAAAAATTTACTTTTTTAGAAATCCATATTTTAACACTCTGTATATAAATAAAAATCATCTAAATTATTTTAAAAATCTTTAATTTATTAATTATTTTACCAAATTTATATAAAATCTTATTATTTCATTTGCAATATTTTTTTACTTTTATTAAATTTAATATAAAACTCCTTTTATTTATATTTAAAATAAAATTAATTATTTTATAATTTATAAATTCATTTTTTAGTATTTTATTAATATAAGTGACTAATTTTTTTTGTTTATTTATTTATTATATAATAAATAACACTTTTTTGAGTTTTAAAGTTCTTTAACATTTTTTAATATTCTTTAACAATCTTTAATATTCTTAATGTTTTTTAATATCTTTTAACATTTTTTAATGTTTTTTCTTTTCTTAAACTTTTAAAGGTAAGCTTTTTCTTTTATAATATTTATTTTCTTTTTTTTTTACTATTATTTCTTAATTACCTATTTTTTTTTGTACTTTTTAACTTTAATATTTTAGTAAATGATAAATTTTAAGTATTTTAGAATTTAAAATTCTAATTTCTTTATAGTAATTAACTAGTCTTTTTTTTCATTTTTCATTTAAATTTCTTTTGTTTTAATCAGGTTTTTCTTTAAACTTTTTCTTTGGATTTCTTTTTAAATTTTGTTAGATTTTTTTTAATCAGATATCTTTTTTGGATTTTTTTAAGTTCATTGGATTTCTTTTAGATTTCTCCCTTAAGTTTTTTCTTTAGATTTTAGTTGGGATTTTTTTTTTGGATTTCTTTTCAAGTTTCTTCTTTGGATTTCTTTAATTTTTCTTTGAGTTTCTTTTTAAATTTCTTGGATTTTTTTCCTTTTAGTTAGGCTTTTTTATTTTCTTTATACTTTGATTTTATAATTTTATTTTTAATTTATTTTACTTTGATTTTGGCTATTCATTTATCTTCTCATTTATTTTATTTTAAATCACCTTATATATACAGTCAACCCTCTATATAACGAGCCCTTGATATAGTAAATTTTAAGTACACTTATAATTAATTTACACTCATTATAGCAAAGTAACTAATCAAATTACTTAAAATCTTCATTATAGCCTTATAGCAAAGTTGAAGTCCAGAACTTAGGGTTCGTTATATAGAGGATTGACTGTAATCACATTCTATTTATAATCACCAAATTTCAATATTCCAAAATTATAAAGTCAAAATATACTATTTATAATTACCATCATATGCTAATCATTATTACCAGTATAAAGAACAAATTTAAGTTGGAGTTATTATAAAATTAAATAATTATAATTATATGTTACATGATAATTATTGCATAATAAGCCAAAATTAAGCCAAAAATATAGTGCTAGCTAGAATTATAAATTTAAGTTTAGCTAGCAAAATAATACCCAAATTTTTTTCATTTAATACTGCTTAAAATTGACTTTATCATTTAATCTTTAAAATTTTTTATAATCACCATAATATAACTTTTTTAAAGTTTATAATTATTACTAAATAATCACATTTATTTATTATCACCAATTTTTGACTTGCCAAAAAATAATGACTATAAATAAGTCTGACTATATATTTTATTTCTGATTTTATTTAAGGGACAGATCGTCACTCAATGGGAGAAAATGATCAGCAACGTATAATCAATTTTACAGGCTTCGTATTAATAAAAAACTGTTTTTCAGAATGCCGTGTTCTTTATTATAAAATTTTTTCAATAGGCAAAAAAAA
>JADRCO010000701.1:0-27929 GCA_021464525.1 Rhizophagus sp. LPA8_4_AMF
CATTTTATTATATATAAAAAAAATCTGTACCTGAACTTTTCTTCGTAATAGCAAGATATTCGCTATATAAAAATTCGCTATAGAAGGGTGAACTGTACTAAGCACGTGATGTCACGTGATAAACCAAAGGAGTTTTTAAATAAGTACCAAATTAAGCTCTAATATGTACGCGATTACTCGCGAGAAAAGTTCAAAAGCCCATAAAAAGTTTTTAGAACAAGATAAAATAGACATTATTAAAGCGCGTGAATTAGGAACGAGCAAACACAGATATAAAGATCGAATCGACAAACTTACCAAATTTCAAGAGAAATTTCATAACAGAGTGAACAAAAGCCAATCAATTTTATGTGATGATGAAGTTGATCGCTCCATAAAAAAAGGAAATAAAAAGAATGGAAAAACTTCCACTCGTTTATGAGTCATCTGATGCGGGTAGTTCCTTTTCGGCCGGATACCTTGGACGATACCAAACTATTAGACAAAGATTACATAAACGCTCAAATAACTTTTTACTCATCGTTATTACCTTATAGTAAACCCTATGTTACATCATATACAACTAACACAATTTAGAATAGTGTAAACCATTTCATACCTAACAGTATTTACGTATGGCAACTCCTTTGGGAACTGAAAGAAAAATACGAATCTGGATTTTTTTATTATTTAAATTATCTTCTTTTTATTCTAATTTTTAAATCCCCTTCGTCACCTAACCTAGCGACTAAGTTTCTTTAGTGTTAGGATATTGTTAGGATCCTTAATCCTTTTTACACCTGACAATGTTATCAAATTAACCATTCAGTCTATATTTCAATATTCCATACCAGATAAAATTTACATATGGCATGTACTTAAAACCACATGAAAGTGCATTATTATGCATAATTTTTAAATTTTTCATGACGTAAGTCACGAAGGACGGGCCCGGTTTTTTTAGTCGGGCAACTTCAATTGAGTGTTAATTTAGAATTCTATATAGTTTTCTCTATTTCTCGATTTTCCATATATTTAACCAAGTTGATCTAACTTCATCAATAAAATAAAATAAATAAATTAAATAAATTAAAGTGCAAAAATCATTACATTTCAAATAAAGAGTAAGGTAATTTCTACTTTGCATCTTTCAGTGAGTATTGCCTGTCACTACTTCCAATTCCAATGAAAATTATTGGAAGCTTCATTCTAATTCACAGTTTGAATAAGGTCTCCATAGTATGGCGTCAATTCTCTATTTTAACAGTAACACAGGTTGACTTTTGTCCGAACTGAATGTTCCGTCTATATAATAGTAAGCATTTGTTTTATAATATCATAAAATCTCCAATATTAATACCGAGATTGAAACGATCCTACTTTAGATACTTAGAACGACACTTTGCAATATTAGTAGAGCTTGGTATGTCTGCATAATTATCGTTTTCTGGCTTATTTACTTTTTTTCCGGTTTTTGAGTAATGCAAAAATAATCTAAACCTAATTGTTTAGTTTTGTCACACAACTCGCTGGGAACATTTTAAGTTTGAATCGAGTATCTGAAAAACAAACTCATAGCTTAACTTGCTTAGCATACATCATAAACAACCGACTTATCAAACTGGTTTATTGATTTGAAATACTTATTATGAGTGATACAACAGCTGATTTTATGTTTTGGCGCGGGATAGAATTCTCGTATCAGTGAATTCTTTTTTGACGGTTATTAAGTATTTTAAATAGAAAATGTGTAAGTAGCATCATCATTGAAATATTTAATTAAGACTTCATTTGTGTACACAGACTCTTGCAAACAATATATAATCGTGTTCTTGCGGAATAATTATGGGAAAAATAAAAACAATCACTAATAAAAAAAAATTATTATAATATATTAGCTTGCCCTGAATGTTATTCAAGACTTGATTGTTCTACATGTAAAAGATGTCTTTACCATTGTAATTGCGGATCTGCTGGGGTTTGTGGTAAATAATGATTCTAAATTTTTTTTGAAATTTGTAGACAATTTTTTTCTTTCTTTTATTTTTATTTTTATTTTTTTTTAAAAAAAATTATTTCATAGGGTATTCTACATGCATGTCAAATATTGATTGTTCACAGTGCAAAAGATGCCTTTACAATTGTAATTGCGGTTCCGCTGGTGTTTGTGGTAAATAGTGGCCCGTCATGCTTTTATTATTATTACTTTTCCTTTATAATTTTGTAAATTAATTTATTATTAGGTCACTCTACATGTTCATTAAATCTTGGTTGTTCACGATGCAAAAGATGTCTTTACCATTGTTATTGTGGTTCTCCTAGCGCTTGTGGTAAATAATATGTTATACTTTCTCTTTGCTGTCTATAATCAATTAAGCTTGCGTACCTTCTTTCGGCATGGGATCTAACTTTATCTAATTATTATTAGGTTATTCTATATGTAAGACAGGTATTGGTTGTTCACAATGTAAAAATTGTCTCTACCATTGTGATTGCGGTTCTTCTGGCGTTTGTGGTATAATATTTTTTACTTGCCTTTACCATTATTTAAATATAATATAAATTATTAAAAATTTTTTTTTTTATTAGCCCAACCTACATGTTTGTCATATATTGGTTGTTCGCAATGCAAAAAATGCTTATACCATTGTAATTGTGATTCGACTGATGTTTGCGGTAAAATTATTTTTACTTACCTTTGCTATTTTACAGTATATATTTTATAAATTAATAAAATTTTGTCTAATTATTATTAGGTCACTCTGAATGTATGACAATTGTTGATTGTTCACAATGCAAAAATTGTAACTACCATTGTGATTGTGGTTCTGCTGATGTTTGTGGTAAATAATGAATGGTTCTAGTGATTATTACTTTTCTTTGCTTTTATATGTATTATTAATAAAATTTTAATTAATTATTATCAGATCACTCTAAATGCAAGACAAGTGCTAGTTGTTCACAATGTAAAAATTGTCTTAAACATTGTAATTGTAATGCCAATGATGGCATTAGCAGTAAAAACCGTAAAAACCGTGCGAAGAATCGTGAAAAACGTGGTAGTAAGAATCACGGAAAAAGAAATTAACAAAATTTTGGTAACTACATAAATTTTAATGAACAAATAAAGAATAACGTATAAATTAAAAATTAAATTTTAAATATCGCGTATATTTAATACAGCACTTCAAACTTGATCATAAAATAGATAGCAACTGGATTTTTAATAATTACTTGTAATTCAGCGATGGGATTAATCGAAAGTCAACAATTGAGTTCTTCAATGATTTTTTTTAAATAATATTCAAATAATTATCAATATATCATCTAATAAATTTATTTTAAACTATTAATAACGTGTTAAAATTGTTAAAATGTTTTTTTATTTTTCTAAATCTTCAATATTAAACTTTTTATAAATTATTTATATATGAATATTAGGAAATAGTAATTTGTCCCGAGTATAAAATTTGGATTCGGACTGGATAAAGTCTAATAGTCCATCTTTCCAATTAGTCCATTATTCCATTGGTCCATAAAGGTTAGTTAAGGCCGCGGCCGCCGCGTATAAAAACTCTCCTCTAGCTTACAATCAAATTTTTTTAAAAAAATTTAACGAATGGAAATATCAAACATAAATATTCTAATTTAGAAAGAAGAACTTGTCCTAAACAATCATTTATCAAGGCATCACTTAAAATAATTTTAATTGAGCGAACTAATAAAATTCTGTAATTTTCATTATATTAACAGAATTTATACTGAATTTACCTAGTAATTGTGCTCATTTGATATATTATAACGGATTTGTCGATTTTGAATGAGGATAATAGTACAATTTATAGAGCATTTATTTACGAATATAACGAATTGAATCGTTTAAGAAATTTTTCTTTAACCTTTACTTCATCAGTTAATTAAATTACAAATTATTATGGGTAATATTCATTTCAAAAACTATATACTGCTGTATACACAGTATGTATAATTTTTGGCTCTATTTCTTTTTTAGTATCTAAGAGTATCCGGACTTTTCGCCAAAATCCATCTCATCGAAACCCATTTTTCCGAAGGACATTTCGCTGAAGATATGGAATTTTTTAATTCACCATTTCTTTTTGGAAGACAAACGAATCATTTACTCAATGTAAGTCGCGTTTGATTTTTTTTTAAATCAAGGAAAATTAATTTTATTCGGTTTTAAGTTCAAAAAAAATAACAAATTCGTCGTATTTATCAATTTTCCGAAATATTTTTTATCTTCTTTGTATCGAATTGTTAATGATTAAAGAAATTATGTTAATATTTTCGGCGAGATGTCCTGGACGATTCGGGAAAAGGATTCGGCGAAATGTCTATTCGATGATGAAACGCCCATTTGGCGAAATTTCCCTTCGGCGAAACATACCGTAACCTCTAAGAAGTAAACCTCTAGGAAGTACATTGTGCATGTCTCGCTAAAATTCCATAGTCCTAGAACCTTCATTATCTGTTAAGACTTAAGAATAACCTTAAAGTATCGTAGGATCACCTAAATATCTTCGATTGCTGTACGTCACGATAACAGTAGCAGTTATAAGTAGAGCAAGATGATAAGTAATAATTGTTACTACTAATGAAATGTTACATCCTAAAAATATAGAAATATTTGTTAATAAGAAAACAAGCGAAGGATGGGTATTTCTTAGTATGGTGTACAAGTTAAAGATAATGAAGAAGTTGATGGAAGGAAAAAAATGAATAAAAATTTAATACACTTTAAATTACGTATATCGATCGTATTGAATTATAAGCAAATAAATTAGTTTATTAAATTTTTTGGGAATAAGATAGAAATGTCTGAATTTTTTTTTAAAAATAGGAAAAAAAAAATATATGATATAAAGTTAAAATTAGATAAGTACAATAACTTATAATACACGTAACTAATAAAATATAAATACAAAATAAAGAGAACCCTATTAAATTTATTTCCAAATTAATCAAATCTATTATTATTATAATGTTTGAGAAAAAAAAAAAATAAAAATAAAAAATAATTTTTTTTCTATTAAAAATAAATAAACGACTAATTATTACTTTTTTTTTTACATTAATAACATAAAGTTTCATCATCACTAACGCTATTATTATTAGTATTATCAAGTTCAACATCTTCAAAATCAGATTCGCTATCTTCTTCTGTCATAACAAAATAATCTTTTTTACTATTATGTGAATTCCTATTTATTACACTTTTCATTATTCCAACTTTATCAATAATAGTATTCCTTTCACTTCTTTCTCCTAGTTGATCTTCTATATCATCTTTTGAAATACGCCATTTTTTAGGTGACCCATCTTTACCTTTCCTACTAAATACGACACTATTTAAATATAAATATATTCTATTCAATACACCTGAATGGAATAATCCATATTTTCCGTTATTTGTCCATAATCCTCTTCTTTCCATAAAATCTTCCAAGTCACATCGTTCCATTGGTTGATAGCATATGCTTGATCGATATAATGGTGAAAAATCTTGTTCATATTTACGTAAATATGGAATTTGCTGTCCATTGTTTTTCCATAAATCTTCCCAGAATAAGTACCACCATTGATGTACTCTTGATGTATGAACCGCTCTCATACGTTCATATAAATAAATCATTGTCGGATATTCACGTTCCGGTATCGATTGAACAAGCTGATTCTTTTCTGTGGTTATTAATAAGGATGGAAGTGTTTCCAAAGATATTGATGGGTTATTAAATACATTAATATGAAATCCGTATGTTAGTGTTGTTTCCTTTGATCTTGATTCATTCTGACAATCCTGGCGGTATTCATCCATAGTCTTCTGTATTTGAACAAGACCCAATCCAACCAATTCACGATTATCTCCGAATAGTTTTTCAAGTTGATGTGTCAACTTAAAGTCATCGGTTATACCAATAACATCATGTCCAACAACTTGAGGGCATTTATTTCCCTTATATGTGGAGTCTGTATATGTAATTGTAACTTTAAATCCGGGATTCATATTATGTTCACGCCAAAGTGATCCTTGTTTCCTTTGAATAGACAAAACACCTCGATGATTATGAACCTAAATTAAAAAAAAAAAAAAAATTATGAATATTTCTCAAATTAAACGATAATAAAAGAGTTTTTTTTTTTTAAAAAAAAATTATTTATATACCTTATCCGAATCTGTATAACAAGGTCCAATAATATTCTCTCCCTCCAAAGCTCTGATCTTTTGTCTAATCAATCTTTTTCGTTGAATTACTTCGTCTTCATTTTGTTGTAAATATCTTTGAATTTCCCATTCTTGTTTCAATATTACGATATTATCATTTTCATCATAACAAATTACAATACAAAATGGGAAAGGTATAACAGAAGCTTTTCCGAAATATGTTCCCTTATTTTTAACATTTGGGTATTCTTCAGCATAATACATATCAACTCCAACATAATTATTCAAGATTTTTGATCTTATACTAGACATTGATGATGATAAAGGTTTCAAAGATAAAACATAACTTTGTGAACCTACTTTTGATAATATTTTACTATTTTCAATATGTCTTTCTCCTACGCTTCCGCTAAAATTTAATAAATACGGAACTTCACTTTCTTCATTAAATGATAAAGTTTTTCCCGTTGAAGATGCTGGCGGTTTAAAATTATCATTAGTTAAAAGTAATTTTGTCCAAGTATCTTGCCATATCCTTTCTTTTATGAATTTATCAAAATCTAAACCTGATGATGAAATGTCAAATGAAAATTCTAATTCCTTTTTTCCAAAATTTCTTCCACCACCAACTACACTTCTGGTTCCATAAGCGTTACCACTTCCCGCATATCTCATATTAAAATTATTTATCTCTTTACATAGATACCAAATGATTATTGTTAAAACTGCAATGTTAATTACTAATAATCCAATACCATACCCCTTAATAGGTCCTGCTTGTAATACAATAAGCAATCCGACAAAACTTGTTATCAAATATGCAAATCTAGACCAATATTCAGCAATATTGAAATTTGAATAAACGAATGGCTCGCTCTTCCAATGTGGTATGAAAAATAAAACAAATAATACAATTTTTAATGCTTGCGCTATGGTGGAAATTCGCTGACGCGTCGTTAATCTGAATAAACAATTATCCTTGGAAAAAACGACTATCAAGAAAATAAGGAGGAATTTCATTGTCATTATGAATGATTTATAAGTACTCCAATTATCAATATAACCTAAAATAAAGAAAAGTAGAATAAAGGTGATTAATTAAGAACTTATTATTATAAATAAATAAACTACTATCGAAAAAAATCGTACCATCATATATAAATTTGTGAGGATTTTTATTATTATCATCCTCATCCTTATCATTTCTGGCAAAACCAAATCTATTCATATACTTATTCACTATTTTCCTTAATTTAATTGGGAACCAAAAGGAAATTAAAGCCAAATTCAATATCCCCAAAGCAATGATAAAAGGCGAAAGATTCGTATCATTCTTATTCATACTTGTAACATAACAGAAATCTTTTGGAGAACGTAAAGCACCATTTCCTACATCAATCATTGAATCAAAATCTGGGAAATCAACATCGGGAAGGTAAGGATTCTTCACTGGCCAAAAACTATCAGACCAAACCAATGCATCCAATGATAATTTTGTTAACGGAACATATAATGTTGTGAGAATAAATACTATTATGTGACTTTGAAGTAAAGAAAAGCGAGAGGATGGTTCAAGATTCTAAGAAAAAAAAAAGAGGTAAATAAATGAAATGATTTATGATTTATAATTAACAGGAGAAATTTAATAAAATTTACCTCAACGTCTGTAACTTTCTTCCAATTTGCAATTTTCCTGAACATGAACAAGCAAACAAATCCAATAACACAAAATATCAAAAGGAACACAGCTCCAAACCCAAATACTTGATCCATATTAAAACTCAGGAAATTAGGTACTGATCTTAACAATATATAAATACGATCATTACCAAGCATTCCTGGTGTTACAAAAGACAAAGCTAATGCTGTGAACTGTATAAAATCTCTTATTATTTCCAACTTCAAAAATCTTCGTTCATACAATATCGAGGTAGATTCTTGACATTCTTCTGAAGAAGGAGGCAAAGACCTAGCGATTCCCCTCTCAGAAGGTCCATCATTTTTATTTTCGTCTTTTCCTTTCACTTGACTTGTAGATGGAGTATTATTAGGATAATTATCCGTGGATTGACTAATAAGAGGGAACAAATTTTCAGGATTTTTAAAAGATTTTCCTTGTGCCAAGAAATTTTCATATTCCTCGGAAGTCATAACCTCTTTTGGATTCGAGAATTCTGTTTTTGGAAATGATCGGATATATTCATCAAGATGTGGTAAATATACCCAAGGAGTTCCAGGTAAGAAAAGTTCATTTTTTTCAAATCCATCAAATGGATTTATGATAAATCTTGAAGAACAAGCAGGATCAAGTGATTCGGTCATATTGGCAACAGAAATATCCAAAGTATTCGTGTTCTCTTTATCATCATTCATTATAGGACTGAAATCTTTTACAGTCATATTATTCTGTTTATCCTTGAGAATAAATGCGAGGGAAAGTGTGTACCTTTGAGGATGCGTCTCCGAGTAAGGATATGTTTGTACTTTTACAGGTTTATATTTATGTTGTGTATGACGACGTCTTTGTTTATATTTTGCAACTGAATCTAAACTTTGCACAGATCTATACTTTTTTTGTTTACGTGGTTCATCATCTGAACTAATCATGTTCCCAGAACTATCTATTATATTCACGACAGGTTTAATTGCCATCGGATCACTTTCTTCATCAATTCTAGTTGAAGATCTTGAATGCGTCACTTGCATTTCAATAGCAATAGCTTGTGGATATAAAACGGTCTCCGATAAATATTTCTTTCTCTTATCTGATAATCCTGATGGTTCAGATGGTTCTTCAGTATCTACAAATGGATTATAATTTTGATCCACATTTTCCACATATGTAGCATCATTATCTTCCTTAACGTTATCTAAATATGAAGAAAATGGATTGAAATCTAATTTCAAATTTGCTGATGAAGAATTAGGTGATTCAGCAAAAAATTTCCAGGAATCGGTATCTTGTGATAAGAATGAAAAAATATATGAATTAGCAGTTAGATCCGAAGAATTTGCTCCAGATGATCTTGGTGCAGATTCTTGAAATTGAGTTGCAGATTGAGGAAAAAATTCCGGAACCGTTAAAAATGATGCCGAAGACTTTTTGAACCATAAATCAGAAGATTTTCTTCCATTTTTAGACAATGTATAGTTGTAGTCATTATTGTTGATATTATTACTTTCGATTTCATTCGTTATAGAAGCAATTTGTTGACTTAAAGAATTTAAAGAATTATCTGGTTCAGGTTTCAAAATTGGTGAAATGGGTCTATTTAGATTTTCCGGAAATGGTTTCCAAAGAGGAGAAACAGTATTACTTCCAGTTGCAACAGCTGGATTCCAGAAAGGTGAAATTGGAGTGATTTCAGGTAATAATTCTAACGCAAAATTTGAATGTACAAATTCTGGAGAATTTGGCATTGAACCAATAGGTGTGGAATCTAGATTTGGAGACTGTGCAAGTGGTGATGAAGTATAATCAGATAAGATATCCTCCGTGGTTACCTGATCAGTTGGTGATGAAAGTGAAACTTGTGGCAATGACTCTGTAAATGTTTTTGGTGATGATATTGTGGATCTTTTTTGTGAATCATCTTTGGGAGAAATTGGGGATTTTGGTTCTGGAGTAGGTACTTTGGTAGGAACGACGGGTTTTTGTTCCAAAATCGATGTCGTTTCCTTAGGGGATTTTGGTTCTGGAGTAGGTAATTTGGTAGGAATGACGGATTTTTGTTCCAAAATCGATGTCGTTTCCTTAGGGGATTTTGGTTCTGGAGTAGATACTTTGGTAGAAACGATGGATTTTTGTTCCAAAATCGATGTCGTTCTCTTAGGTGATATAGGACCTGATTTTGATTCGGAAACAGATTGTTTTTTGTTTGATAATGAAGTTGATTTGTTAATGAATGGATTTTGTTCAACCTGTCTCGAAATTGATGAATTTTCTCCTCCTGTATTAACATTTTGTTTTAAAGGTGAGCTTGGTACGTTTTCAAAAAATTCAATATCAAACTCAGAAGTTGGTCTAATTTGTGGTAAATTTTCGATATGACGTTTAGTTAATTGAATATTAGATGATTCGAATTTTGGAGATTTTATTTCTGATTTTGGTTTTGATTCAATTTTAGGTTTTTGAACATTAGTTGAATTTGATTTTGTATTTGACTTTAATTTCAATTTGATTGTAGGAGAAACAATTGATTTGATCGTAGAAGAAATAGGAGACGTTATTTTCTTTGGTTCCTCAACGGCTTGTTCCTCTTTTGGACTAGAAGGTGATATTATAGTTTCAGATTCATCATTAAATAATTGAACTTCTTTAACTGAATTTGTGGAAGTTGTTGGTGATGGAATTACAATCGGATCAGGAATATTTGATCTTCGTTTCATTGAAGGTGGTTTGATAGGACTATATGAAGATTCCGTCAATGATAAAGATTCATTAGAAGTTGTTGTTATTGATAAATCAAGTGGATTAATATCTCTTTGATTTAATTTTGATATCAACGTATCTGAAATAGCATCAGATAATGGTTGCGAGATTGATAAAGGTTCAATTGCTTGATTTCGTTTTACCGGAGACATTGGTTTTGCTGACGTTGATTCAGGAAATGTAGTTTGACCTTTTTTCATCGAAGTCAACGTTGTTGGAGAAGTTGGAGGTGAAACAACTTTTTCAAATTTAGATACCATATCTGACACATTTTTTACAAGTGGTAAAGAATCGCGTTGAACCAATTGAGTCGCAGCCTTTGCTCTACTTGTAGGATCACGTAGTTGAACAGTTATATTATTTTCATCTGGAGGATTAATTGGAGAACTAAAAGAAGATGATGATTAAGACTTCATGAGTAACAATAATTAATAAGAAAGAAAGAAGTCATATGATTAATTAAGATAACAGACCTTTCTTTTATAAAAGTAACATATGATGATGAAGATTCCGCATCATTTGAAGAAGTTGACAAATCATTTATTGATATTTGAAGTTCAGGATTATCACTTTGTATAATACTCTTTGATGTATCCGTTATCGATCTATTTATAATTGTTGGAGAAAGAGGAGGAGAACTTGTAGGAGTATCACGAAAATTTCTTTGCCTTGGAGATAAAGGTTGTTTTGGAGAAGATGGAACAGATGTATTTGGTGATAAAGGTCTTCTTGGAGATTTTATATCTGAACCTGATTTTTCTTTTTCTTCTTGTTGTGATGCCCAAAATTTTATAAGATCATTCACAGGTTTTGCTTTTGGTGGTATTTTATTATTAGACATTTTATATTTATATATATATATATGAGATTGTTTCTTTTAATATTATTATTAATTTTTTTTTTTTTTTAATTCTGTATCAATAAGGCTAGCTATTGAAACAATATATATATATATTAAGTCCAATTCGTTTTTTTTTTCAATTTTCAAATTATAATCCAAATATTATGTATTGTTCTGTATGCTATTTATAAATAAGAATTGTTAGAAGATTACGGTAATAAAGGTGGAAGGTTAAGAGGGAGGAAAAAAAAAAGTGCGAAGAGAAGAGAAAGGAAAAAAGAAATAAAAGATACTTTTTTAAGATAAGGAAAGGATGAAAGTTGGAATAAATAGCAAGAGAATAATAATAATAATGAAAATAAAATTAAATAAGATAAAATAAATAAATATGAAAAAACTTCCTCAAAAAAAAAAATAAATAAACGGCTTTTTTTTTCAGTAAATTTTTTCGAGGAAAAGTTTAATTTTCTATAACGTATATATTCATGATGATATTAAGAAAAAAAAAAGAAAAAAGAAAACCGAATAACTATGATAATTATTACCTAAATTAAATTAAAATAGAATAAAAAAAAAAAAAAAAAATTTAATATGGTCTTCTGGAATAAAAATGTATAATACAAATATATATGCGAAGAAATTCCTAAATATTTTTTTAAAAATGGTTTTTTTTTAAAAAAAAATAGGATTGAATTGAAAAAAAAAACGAAGGATGCAGAAAAAAAAAAAGGAGTGACTCAGTTGCGCGTCCAAAAAAAAAGTGATCGATTCTTTTTCTGTATAACGTTATTCCTTTCTCTCTCTACACAATCAAAACAAACGGTAACGAAAAAAGAAATTAATTAAAACTATCATCTCTAGAGTGGAATGTAACGCAATAATTTAAATACTCGAAAAAAAAACTAAAGAGCGATCGGGTTATGCAGGGTTAATTGGTTGCAGGAATTTGTTCAATAATCTTGGAAATATAGATTTCACCACATTTTGTTTACATGGTCAAATTAGGAACTTGAAATTACAAATCATGTGATAAGATGCAGTGTAAGTTTTTTTTATCACAAATAAGAAAGTTTAATTATCATTTTACTTTTATAACTTTTATTTGTGTATTATTATAGTTTAACAACAGGATATTAAATACTTCATGGCGTATCTGAATTGGGTTTTTTATTTATAATAATGCATTTTTATTTTATTTTTATCAGTTAGAACAATATCATCATCAGTTATCGTTTTTTTCTTAAGCTCTAACCATTCACAATCTTATCACCAACATATTAATGACGTAGTAGTATTTTATTATTATCGGACATTAGAATTTTTGATTTAATGATACTAATGATACGTTACATTACGTCACATAAAATTAAATTCGTGGTTTTCTTTATATATTGTGATAAAGATTTATTTGTTTAAATCAATTTGTAATTAATAATTGATAATAATTGAAATTTAATTGAATACAAAATACAATTGAAAAAAATTATTGAAACATGAAAAAAAAGTTAATTAAATTATTTTCAGGTCTAAAATTAATGATAATATTTTTTTTTTTAATTAATTAATATTATATTTTTAGTAAATATTCTTTTTGTGGTTAAAACTTTGTTTATTTTTTGGAATATCCGAAACTCATCAACTTAATTTACATATAAAGAATTAATTTTTTATTGGGTTTAACCACTTTCGTCTCATTGAATTTTTAACGTATATATTTTTAAAGAACATATCACGTCATTGACGTTGTGCTTCGTGTCACACTTACGCAGTGGTCTGATTTGTTTATCAAAATTTGCTTATTATCAACTGTTTCTTTTTCTTTGTGGAAGTTCGATTTCACAAAAATTTGAATTTAATTTATTTCCTTTTTTTTAAAAAAAGTTTGTAATTCTGAGCCAATCGGTCTCTTCATCTTTTTATTGTAACTATCGTAACATTTTTTTTTTTTAACAACAAATTCTGGAATATAATATTTAAAGACTCATTACAAAGATTGATTTTCATAGGAAATGTAATGTAATTCGTTACGTTATCAAGTATTACAAGGACTATCTGAAATACTTCTGAAATCGTAATCTGAGACACAACATATGAGATGCTCGTCAATGCAGTGACAGGATATAACGAACTCTCCGGTTTCACTGAAAGAAATCGTTATATTCGAAATTTAATAAGTTTGATATAATAATTCTTTATGTTCATCATATATACTTTATCGTAAAATTCTTTATCTTTATATCGAGTTCTAACTTGTAACTTTCTTGAATTTATTTCGACACTCTTTTAATGTCTAGTAATTGTTCCCAAATTTGATATTCCCTTTACTTGGTCCATCTGAATTTTTTAAAAAGAAAATTCTAATAAACTGAATAAACTGTTTAAATTCAGTAAATTTTAAATCCCCCCTTTTTCATCAAAATTCATTCAATTCCATGGAATTCCATGGAATCAACCGTTACTTACGTACAAATTACCTGTTACATCATAATCATCATGATCTCAATCCTAATTTGTATATCATGATCAATTCAAAATTCCTTGTGTGGTTACATGGAGTTTGAAAAGTCAAAAACATTTTGCCATCAATAAACGTCAATCGGAACTTTTTTAATTTTTTACCATTATCCTAATTTTTATAACCGAAAAATTACCATGACAAAAAATTCAACGTTGTATCAAGGATGTAGTATGTTCTCAATATATGAGAAAACTAACTATAAAAATCACTATACCGGTGGTGTAAGAGCTCCTCCTTTACCACCTGATCCTAACAAACCTACTATGTCTTTTAATTTAAATTTTAAACCCAACGAAGAAGTTTGGTATGGCACAGATTATCCATTTACTATGAATAGAGATGAGTTGTTAATGAATTCAACTGTATCTAGGAGAGCTAAAAGAATTCAAAAATGTGGAATACCCGGAAATCCTCCTCGTCCCCTCAATTCATTTTTTTTATATGCTAAGAATGAGAACAATAAACCTGAATATAAAAATATGCAAGCTAAAGACAGGTTAAAAAAAATTAAGGAACGTTGGAAGAATGAATCAAAGGAGATTAAAGAACTTTTCGATTGTGGTGCAAATTTAGCAAAGGAAAGACATGCCAAACGATATAAGGGTTATCAATTTACAAGGAAGACCCGACAAAAAAAGCAAAATACTACAGTTGATGAATCATTTATTCCATCCAATTATTCCTCAACTACATCATCATTTTCGTCGAAAGAACATTCTTCAAAGAATTCTCCTTATTTTCAGTTTAATGATGACGCTTTACAAATTCCTATTGAGAAATATTACGAATCAACTCTTCCTACAGCATTTTTACCTGTCACTTCCATCCAATCAAATTCAATTGAATATTCTGCTTATGATTTACCAGAATTTATTAATTACGATCAAATTGGGCCATCTATTCCATCTAATTTGGAATTAATGATGAATCAGCATAATCAACATTCAGAACCTCAAATTGAGTCATCGATTCTGGATCAGTATTTATTAAATTCTGCAGAATTTTTGACTTTAATGTCGTATATGCAACCAGAATCTAATTTCATTAATAATCTTACTAATGATTTGTCGATGAATGAAGATTCTTTCAGTTCCAAATTCGAACTGGAACCAGACAATAATTCTCAATGGCTAGGTTGACATATAAAGATGTCAAACATTTTTCTATTTTATACTTTCCAAATATGTATTACATTTAAAATTTATAAATTAGAAAAACCTATTGATACTTTTTTATGACAATTTGATATATTACTTTTCATAAAGTTTTTCTATACTGTATTTGTTTCTTTTTTCATCTTTTGTGCTACTCTTGGTCTACTCTTGGTCTACAATTAGGGACACTTTTGATTTTGTGAATTGAATGTAATACATCTATATTTCATTTTATTGTTACTTGTGATAATCATCACCACACTTTTTTTTTTGCCGAGGACAATCTCAGTATTAATTACTCTAATGCTGTAATACTGGGCAGAGTCACGCGATTTTTTGAAGTGGCTTTGTACACAGCATACGAATAGAGAGACAGACTTTCCCCAGCATTATTCAACCGGAATTAAGTGTGTCGCACATTTGGTTTTTCCAAGAAGTAATAATAGAAAATAGAATTAAATAAATAACTTACTCCCTATATTATTAAATAATTTTTTAAATAAAGAATTTAGTTAGTTTAGATAATTAGATACCAGCGATGAAAAAAGTCACGTGAATTTTCGTGACATTTTTTCGTGGTTACGCTTGGTAGTCACGAATAGAATAATGTTGGAAACTTAATTTAATAAAATTATGATACAAAAAAAAAAAAATATAAAATTATTACTTTTAAATTAAAACGTAAATAGTTATTTATACATAATTTTTTAATAGTTTAACAATTTAAAAAGTTTGATCGTGACTTATTAACTGTTAATGTTTTTTTCTACGCACAATTTGGAAACCAACTACAAAATTCAGACTAATTTACAATTGTTTTCCCTAGAATTGATAATAATACCAACGAAAAATAATTATTTTATTAAGTTGGCAACACTCGCTTCTTCAATATTATCACCCAATTTTAACTATTTTGATAAATTTTCTATATAAAAACAAACAAATTAATTATATAAATTGAATTCTGAAGTATTTGTAAGAAAAAATTCAACAAAAGAGCCGAGAAATAAAAGGAAGACTCCACAAGGAATTTGAAATTAGTTTTGGGTGAATGAGCGACGTAGTTGTCAAAATTTAAATATACATACTTCTCATTCGTGAATTAAAATTAGTTATATCCATATCTTCAGTTTTTTCTTTGACATTTCTAGACTTCAGGCTCGAGTAATTTGCTTACGAAGCCCTCCATATTCGAGATTATGGTCAATCTTCATTTAAATAAATCTGACTTTATCAAATTCTTAATACCTTCAGCATAATAATAAATATTCTAGTCTATAAGCACAGGATTCTGAACGAATCCCTTCCTCTAAACTATATTTTTTAAGGATACCATGTTTAAGTAAGCGAATTTTCTAACATTTTATATAAGCTTAGTAATTAAATAATATCGTTCGTTTATCCGATCATTTTTTCGTTTGATCCGACCCAACCTAGACATTAGGATTAATAAAATATGCACAAATTGTGTTTCTACTGCTTTTTTTAACTTTGATTAGTAATACTAAAAGAGGCTTTTCTAGAAGCCTTACTTGAAGTTTTATTAAATTGTAAGTTTGGAAATTTTTTTTAAAACAATAAGCAAGAAAAAAGCAGTGTTTCATCATAAGTTCCATATTTATTGAATAGATTTTAGATTTCAAGAATTAATATTAAAGCTATATTGATCGTTCCATATACTAAAAAAATCTCAATTCTACAACAGTCCCAGTTCCATTTCTTTCTCTATATTTGTTAATTCCAACGCCCGAATTTTTACTTCCCTTTCTTTGATAGAAATTTCGCGTTCCTTGAAAGTAAGGATTCTTTCCTTTTTTATCAAGTCGTCTTCTTCACACGTATCATTATGTTTTCGTTTATTTTTGTGGATAAATCTATAATATTGGGGCTTTCACATATTACATTGGTGATTTTTGTATGTTCCTTATTAATTTAAAAAAAAAAGAATGGCTAATACTAATTAAGTATAAGTAACCTAATGAAAGGAAGTTTTCTTGGATTATTAAGGAAAGCACATAACTAATTCCTCCTTCAGAATTAGTAGACCTTAATAATTCAAGTATTGATTAAGTTTCTCGCTTGGTTTCTCTCTTCGTCTGTTGATGAGACTTTTAATAATACTTCGTTCATGTGTTTATAGAAAATTCTATGAATTTTATATAATGTTACATCCGTTCATCCTTTGAAAGCACCAACCGTCAAAGTCCACTAAGGACCAATCTTCAAAGTTCCGTTCAAAGTAAGGTGCGTAATCAGAGTAATCAGACATAGGTGTTATTGTACGTTAAAAGATATAAACACTGATTTTTTATTAACACGACACGTTTTATGATATGAATAAAAAATGAAATCCTCTAAAATCTGAAAAATCTGAAAAGGCAGTATTTATATTATTTTTCTGCAAACCTTTACAATCACTCATATCAAATTTCTTACGTCAAATTTTACTAGAAAAGGTAATTGGCTTTTAAATTAGATAATCACGATGTTTTATACCAGCGTAAAGAAAGAGATGATATCATTACAGACCAAACGCCAATTTAATTCTAATTTACACCTGCGAATTGTTTTTTATTGATGTTTCTCTATTTTCTATGATTGTATGATAAATTTAATTGAAGCCAATAAAGTCAACTCAGAGTCTCAGACCAATGGACAATAAATGATCAAATGACGGAGTTTCAAATAAATACGTACTAAAGTCACTAAACAAGGAGAAAAAACATCTTTGTGGCCTTCGAAAGTCGTGTGTTCAATATTTACGCCCACTTAGATGCCTTTCCGCTCCAGGCTAACGATAGCGTCAAATTCTGCGGATTAATAAAAATTTCGCGGTCTCTCAACCCTTTCCACTACCTTATACAGTTATACGTACCATAGATGGACTTAGTAAGTGATTCCCCCACAGGGCGATTCGATTAAGTAATTCTCATTCACAACTCGAAATACAAGATTCTGGCGCAGAGACCGTGACATGAATACAATCTTCGGCAGTGAGTCAGAGAAGTATTTCACTGCGAAGGGTTCAATTTGATCTTTATGAAACCAGGGATTTCTACGTTCCAAAGCTCGAGTCGTCAGCTTCTACAGTCTATACCATAAAAACTTTATTTTTTTATCGCTTCTATAGTGTCCTTGAGGTTCCCTACCAGCTCTTTCTGTCAATATGGATATCCTATCTGTTAATCCTTTGGCGTCCTTAGCTAATCGTCGGAGGCATGCGCAGTTCTAAAACTTAAAAACAAGGCAATCGTGACCTCGGGTCACGGTCTTGTTGTTTGGATTTTTTAAATAGATGGTAACCCTAGAACACGTGACTAGAATTATAATTATTATACTGCGCTTCTAAATGTAGTTTCCATAGTTTATTTGACACTTGTTTGATTACAAGGACAACTAAATTGTCAGAGGACACGTCTTTCTATTGTGATAAATACAAGCACTATTATTTTTAAGGGGAAACCGGCACTTAATAGAAGAATAGTCAGGAACGAAAAATTCCTGTTCAATCTCTTATAGAAAAATAGGTGTGATTTTTTACTGATGGGAAGTGGTTTTCCCGTCAGCGAAATTTTTTATTCTATAATCCGTTTTAGTGTAACTGGCTAAAGCCACATTCTAGATCTCCTTTGCTGAACATGTGATAGAACATTTATAATCTCGTTTATTAACTTCTTGATTACATTTTCACATCATATTTTAATAATCTTCATATTTTTTTTTTCGTTCATCCTTATCAAGTTCGGATTGCATATTTGATAACACCTTTCATATAGAACTCGATTTATTTAAAATGCAATTGATCTCATTTTTTATTCACAATACGTCGAAATATATATTTAATACAATGTATAGAATTTTTGGTTTGAATTCTTTATTGGTACAGAAAATAAATTACATGATTCCACTCGTAGCGTGATACATAAATTTACAAGTGAAATGGTGTTTCTACATTAGTTCTAAACTACCTATACTAAAATTATCCATCAGACGTCAGTTATACTAGTACAAGACATAAATAAATGAACAACGTTGGCCTTCCACCGAAAATTTATGTTGCTTTGCATTCCGTGATGCTAGTAAGGTACACTTAGAAATTTGTACGAAAAATGTCATTAGTTTGCAAGTCCTGATGCCGTACGCACAACCATAACCGTAATTCATTCGTACCTTTATTGCGAAGTCCGGACTTCAATAATTTTTTTGTCAAACTTCTTTCAAACTGCGATAGGCCGGTTTCTTTTTAACGAGGTCATAAGTTCATAACGTAAAAAATAGTACGACAACTTGGGAGCTGGAGTGACAAAGTTGCTGCGCTTTATTAATTTACAAGTAAAAAAAGCCCATCGGCACTGATTAGTCAGATTAATCAATCGCGGAGAATGATTAATGATTAATCAATTTTTTCATGTACTGATAAATTATTTGCTGTATTACGTCACAACAAGCCACCGAAAGTTTATGCAAGAGAATTTATAGTCACAATGTATCCAGAAAGGCTCAAAACAATTGTAGGAACGATGAATAAATGGTGGGAAAATTTTGAACAGCCTTAAAATTACACAACAGAGTATAAATGTATAATATGTTTGGCATTAAAAATATATATTTTGTCGTAGTATAGAAACAGCTACTATTTTTTTCCTATCATGTATGGTTTGTGCGTTGTAACAATGTAACATGATTGAAAATATTAATCTAAATCGTAAAGATAATAGATTAGTAACAACCAGCTACTTCATAAAAGTTATGCCTTTTTTTAATACCTAATCCTAATTCTAATCCTACTTCTATTCCTAATCGTCTTTCTAATCGATTTGATGTAGCTGTCCACTTTCCTTGCGAATTCGTGTCTTGTTTATATTAAAATTATAAAAATTTTCGTAATACAATTAAATTTCAAAAAAAATTACGCGATTTCGTAGATCAGGCTCACATGAAAAATGTACGTAATATTTTCTGAATTTCTCACGCGTACAATTGTTTTGACTTTTATTCATACTTTTTTATATAACGTAACGTAATCTTATCATATATAATGATATCAACATCTTTGAAAAAAATCTTACAAAATCATGATCATACATGTATAAGCGCTACTATAATAGTATAGTACTAATGTTGCAATGACGCGTTTTTTTTGTATATCTCTCTATTCGTCTATAAAGGATCTGGTATATATGAGTGTATTAATATTGATAATATCGATAAGTATTAAAATACCAGCTCCGCATATCCATCTTGCGGCTAAAGTCGGATCAGTATCAGATCACATGAGAGTCATTATTAGTCATGTTATTATGCACAACATTATTAATCATTTTTTTTCGCGTACACGAAATCTCTTTCAGTTTTAATATATATAGCCCCAACTTTCCTCTAAAAAAATACTAAAAAAAAATATCCTTTCTAAAAAAAACACTCTAAAAAAAAATACTAAAAAAGATATCCTTCTAAAAAACTCTCTCTAAAAAAATTCGCCGCCTTCCGTTTTAGCTCAATGGAGCTCATGTTATTTGCTCCTGGGACGCGAAATTTGCAATACTGTCAAGTACCTTTAACGTATTTTTATAGGATCTTATGCTGATGATCCTTTCTTTGTCCTTTCTCAACGTTAAGGGTTTTTTTAAGTAAACGGAGCATTTCAGCAGGATAACGCAAAAGCAAAAAATGATCACTTTTTCTTATTACAAGACAACCTTACTCTCCGGATAGTGTAAAGTGGCTCAAGAGAGGTGTGTTTTTTTTTATTTTGCAAAGTGAGTAATCCCTAAGCAAAGTACAGAACGGATTACTCATTGAGTCGGGGAGTTCACAAGTTTGCTTAGGATCATATTACTGGGTTTGTTTGCTTGGGTTGGTGAAGGGTGAATTGAATTTTTTTGCAAAGTGGGTAACTCCTAAGCAAAGTACAGAACGGATTACTCATTGAGTCGGGGAGTTCACAAGTTTGCTTAGGATAATTACCCACTTATTTTTATTTCTTTTATTTATTTTTTTTTATTCCTTTTATTTTTTTTTTATTCCTTTTTATTTTTATTTTATTTTTATTTTTTCTTTTTTAATTTTGTTCACTTGATAACCAACTTAAGCAAACATCCTTACTTTGTTATTGGTAAAGTCTGCTAGTTTAAAAAGAAGAATTAGCTATGTCTTCTTTACCATTAAATAAAAGTTTGACACACTATTAACAATTTCTTCTTTCTCATAATAGGTAAATACAAAAATTTATAACATTGGAAATTTTTTTGAGGATGAAAAGGTCATATGATATATACAGTGTGCCAATAATGATAAGGTGTAAAAGGGTCCTTCATTGGAGTAACTTGCAATAATCAATATAGACTTGTATTAGTGTTTGTTTTGTTTGTGAAACAAATAATTCGATAATACTAGCAATACAAAAACGCAAACCTTTGTGGAGTTTCCATAGAATCTCCTATGGCTTCCGATAGAGTATCTTCCTCCGTTCATATTGTACTTCGCAAAGTGGAGGTATTTTTTTACAAAACTATTAATATTTATGTCAAATATCCTGACAATGGGTGCGAAACACGAAAAGGATAATAGACAACGCAAGATTGAAGAGAAAGACGAATAGATATTAACAATGAGAGGATATTTAGTCTTAAATGTTTTAGGATAATAAAACTATAAAAGATTTGCAAGTAAATTTGATAATTTTAAATGTTTCAAAATTATTTGGTTTTTAATAATCGTGCAGAATTTTTCTTTAAATAGTATTGGTGTAGTTGACCATCAATTCTAATTTTCTTAATTATTATATTTTTAAGTTATCCAGACAATGAATTTGCAAGTGATGCATCGCCATTTTTATCATACTCTTAAACCTTAAAGTAATTGAATGAAACAGATTTTGGTTTTAAACGTACCAAATGAGTAAACTTTATGTTTCAGGGTAAGATTTGCATAATAACAAACAACGACAAACAAAGATGGTAAACAATGATGATAAAGATGAACACGATTGGCCTATTTCGAAAGATGATCGACGATATTACTTACGAGACACGACGCCAATTTTGTATATATATTGAACAAAATAAACGAATTTACGAAGTTATAAATTTTCAATTTTCCTCTCTTTCCCTATTTTTTAAAAATAAAAAAATTTCTTAAAATGATTACACCACCATATTTACCAGATTATTGCATTTACGAAATTTTAAAATACCTTCAAAATCACCATTCAACCTTATTCAACTGCTTATTAGTTAATCGATTATGGTGTAGGGCAACAGTTCCTTCACTTTACGCTAATCCTTTTGACTGTTCAACCAAAAATAATTATTCGATAATTTTGACAATAATTTTATCCTTAAATAAAACAGAAATTTTAAGAATGAAAAGTCAAATAAATCATAATAATATTCAAAATATAAACGAGAAATACAAAACATTATTTGAATATTCAAAATACATAAAAAATTTAAATTGTAATATGATAAATTCAGCAATTCTTAAATGGTTCAAATGTGGGTATAGTTTATTATATTATAATCACAACAATGAAATATTTGATAAGTTCATTCCAATGTTTTATCAATTAATATTACATCAAAGTATTAATATAAAACATTTGAATATTTCATTATATAATATAAATAAGAATTTTGATACAAAATTATTTATAAAAAATTTAACCCAATTAAATTCATTGGTTATACATATAAATAATTTTAAATCACAAGAATTTCTGAACGATATATCAAATATTTGTTTAAAATTAAAAAAATTGGAGATTGATCATAATTTTAATACTTATATTAAAAGCCCAATTTTAAGAAAAATTTGTTCAATTATTCAAAAACAAGATAATCTTGAAGCATTTAAAGCAACACGTTGTAAATCTTTATCGAATGATATTCTTTTATCTTTAGAATATCAAAAAAATTCATTAATTTATATTGAATTTGATAATATAAATCTTAGTAGAATTTCTTTCAAAAATCTTATAGGATTATTTAATTTAAAACACTTAAAATTTTATTATTGTAAAGGATTATCATTAGAACAATGTGAAATTTTAAAGGATGCTTCATTTAAATTAGAAACTTTGGAGATAAAATTTAATTTATTTAATAATAAATTTGTTATACCTTTTATTATTAAATATTTGGGTGAATCATTACAAAAATTAGTATTAATTGAACTTATAAGACCTTCCTTTATTAAAAATATAATAATATATTGTTTAAATCTTATTACGTTAGAAATAAGTATTCATTCAAATAATAATTTATTATTAGTATTTCCTTATTTTAGAAATTTAAAAATAAGTAAATTAAATTTAGTTATTTTTCCAGGTCGTTATAATATTAATGAAGAAGATATAATATTTATCAATTTAGCAAATAATTTACCTATAAATGTTAAAGAAATTTATTTTCATTTTCGTAGTTTTTATGAATTTCACGATTATTTACATTTAAAAACATTTTTAGAAAATTGTCATAATTATTTTAAAATAATTAATTTAAATTATTTTATTGATATAGATATACTTAAAATTATTTTAAATTATATAGAAAAAAGTAATACTAATAATTTAAAATTTTTAGGTATGTTGAGAAGTAATAGAAAAGTATTTAATGATGAAGAATTATTATTATTAAGTAAAATTAATTCTAAAGGAGTAAGAATAGATTTTCCTGATATTTTGATTAATAATGATGATAGTTTTTCATTATTTTAAAAAGACTGTAGACTGTAGTTAAATAGATATATTAAATAAATAAATAATTAAATACATTCATATTTAATTATAAACTGAAAGCAATTATTTGGAAAAATATTATGTCGACAGTACAAGTCACAATACTGTTTGAAATATAAGAACATATAAAAGATTAACTACTGAACCTCTCTCATTTAATATGCCTGTATATAGAACATCGGTAATTGATATTTTACGAAAACTTCACGTGATTCATGTGTAATAGTGTAATGATACGATGTGTCTGGCCAATCAGCATTTTAGAAAATTGTAAAAAGAATTTTGCGCATTGTTTGCACTGATTAAGTCGGAAACATTTTTTTTATTTAATATAACTGCACGTATTTTTACAACTCCACCGTTAAAATCATACGTTTTAAATGTCAAGGTTTTTCTCAGATGATCATCGTGCGACAACTTTTCCAGCTATATACATCATGATTAATGGTTGATTGGTACAATTTGACAAAAGAATAACTGATTGTTGTGGAACATTTAATGTAAAAATAGGTTCTTTTACGTACAATACACTGAGAATACAATTGCAGAACTAACTTAATTAATGACAATAATAAGCTCAGCTGCCGACTTATCCATACAATGAAAAAAATTTTAATAATATCTTAAAATGTGATTATACAGTAGGACTGTGTGAATTTTGCAAGCCTCATACCAAACGTGTTTATTTATTATTTTTTTTTTTAAAAATCTTCGGAAAAGATCCGAAATACAATACAATTGTTTTTTCTTATCCTATTTAAGAATGACATTATTTTTATAGTTTGAACTTTAAGATGCAGAATTCAATTTTGATGTTCTTGTGGAAGCAATACCCGTTGAATCTAATTCCAAGAAATGTTTAGATCATAAATAAAAATATTATAAAATGATTGAATCTTCTAGCAGATGCAAAATTATAATTAAAATTTTAGAAATATAAATTTTTTTATATAAAAAGAAAAAGAATTACTATATTTAATGATCACCAAACTACCTTGAATAATATTAATAATATCAATGTGTTTTGCGATAACTTTCGGAGGGAATATGATCCTTATGACGACGATAACAGCACGGTATTTCAATTGAAACAAGCAATGCGATGGATCGACTACCATTTCACGTGATTTATCTAGTGGTTCCGTCCTCGTAAGAAAATGGGAAAGAAGTATCTTGGATATCTTCCATATCGTTGTTATTATTGTTTTGTTCACTATTTTTTGTTTGTATGGTTATTATGTTGTTTGGTCATTATTTTTCTAGGTGTAGTTGTAGAGTAAGGAGCATGGCCGTACGTGTCCTTAGCTATTTCTTCGTCGGTAACGCGAGACGAAGTTTTATTGGAATTTTTTGTGTTTCTATGTGATAAGTAGACATATTTATATGTTGGTATATGCTTTTCTGGACGAGGAAGCAGTATATTTAATAAAAAATAGATGTTAAAACGTAAAAAAATAAAGTTTTATTATATAAGTTTTGTTCTTGAAATTTTTGATACTTCCGATACTTCCTCTTTCTCCCATTTGAGAGTCCCATATTATAAAGTGATTTAACTATATTATAAATTATTCATAACTCATTATTAATTCATTCACAAGTTTCAAAAAATTGATTATATTAAGTAAAAAATCTATTACGTAACTCTAATGATAATGAAGTTTGAATCACATTATGACATAATATAGTAAATATAGTCAATGATAAAAAGTTTGATAAAAAGTATAAAGGTTGATAAAAAATATTGTCTCCTATTTCTTTCTTGTATTCTTTTCTAAACATAAATATCACCATAATGAATATCTGGTTCAAATATGAAAAAAGTGAACCAGCAGAAATTTTTTTTAAGGAAAAAACCATTAATGCACTGAAGAAACAAATTAAGACTGAACTAAAAAACTGACTGGGAAAATTTGATATTGAACAGATAACAATCCAAGCACCTGGAAAAATGGGAGCTTATGTGCAAAAATGTTGATTGACAAAAAATTTGCAACAAGCTACTTTCTTTGTGAATTTATATCCTTCGGTTAAATATTTATCCTTTGGCTACCTTCTGCTGCGCCTCTTCATATGATCTATATCATGTGATTGACATCACCATGTAATTACTAATAATATGATAATAACAAAATATAATAATAAATGTTTAATTTATTTTTCTATACTACAGTTATCAATCATACAAAAATTTAATTATATATATTTGGTTTATTTTATCTATTTTCTCACACTTCTCTTATAAGTCATAACTCCTTCTTTATTTAAAATGATAATATTTTGAAAAAAATGGAGTGACAAAGTTGGCAAACCAATCATGGAGTGGGATGGAGTTTTCATATGCAATAGCAAAGTATTCCTGTATGAATCAAAACACAAAATAGCTGAAGTATAAAAAAATTAATTTGATATAACTTGTGAATCTGTCAAACAAGCCACTGACAAATCTGAAATTTTAAGGAAAAGATAGATAAGATTAGGAATTCCCTAAAAATCTAAAGGTGACAAGTGATTTTGAATTCAATCAAATATCAAATATGGAATGTACCAAAGTCATTTGTGCTGTGCTTTTTCTGATAAAACTAAGACAAAAATCTAATGGACTCAGATTAATCATTGCATATCCAGGAGGTAGGCATTACTGTGTAGACTTATTTTGAGTTCTGATACATATTAGCAATATTTTTTACTTCTTTTAATTTTAAGAAGAATCATTTGGCTTTTATTTTAAAATATACTGTATTATTTATTAAACTATACTACATTAACTGATTTTTTTATATGAAAACAATAGCTGTTGTAATCCAAATCATTGCAATCTAGATCAATTGGATTTAAAAATATAACTTTATTGGTTAATAATAAATGAAATACAAATTAATACAAAATAAGTAATTATAAAATATTATTCTTTGATTATTTTCTAAGAGTGGAAATTGGATGTCATAATTTAATTGAATGTTGAAACTGTTGGGTTAGAGTGTCTATTTATAATGTGTAATCCCATTACTTTTATAGTTACACCATATTATGTAACCTCCCTTATAGTTTAATGTCATTGTGGACGCAAGTTCTATGTAACACAAATGCATAGCTATATTCTAATATTACATAGTTATACGTCTAATTACTATATAATATTTATTAATTAGCTATTATTTTTACTAGTTAAATTCTAAGAATTACAACAGTTATTATTTATTATATGGAATGTTTAACAATTAAAGGATAAGTGAATAGATTATTTTCATAAAATAATAAAAAATTCCCATTATTCAGATAATCATTTTTCAGTTTTTATTTCAAAATTTTTATTTAAATAGCTTCTTTTCCAAAATAATCATAATCACCTAAATTATATTTAGTCAATATGACTTTCTCCCTACTGCTTTGTTATAATATTCAAATGATTTGATTGCATTTATTTCAGTCCCTATTCCATATTGTAGCATTCTCCAGTTTATACATTGAATCAAGGTCACCTTTTTCAGTTATATGCTTTAATTTCATTTTTTTCAGTTCCTATTTATTCCATTTTCATAATAATATCTAAGATTATACATTGAATCAAGATTACCTTTTTCAGCTGCTTTTTTATATAATTCAAATGCTTTAATTTCATTTTTTTCAGTTCCTATTCCAAGTCTATAACAATTTCCAAGCCTAGTTATTGAATCAATCTGTCCCTTTTCAGCTGCTTCTTTATATAATTCAAATGCTTTAATTTCATTTTTTTCAGTTCCTATTCCATTTTCATAATAATGTCCAAGATTAAACATTGAATCAAGAATACCTTTTTCGGCTGTTTCTTTATATAATTCAAATGCTTTAATTTCGTTTTTTTCAGTTCCTATTCCAAATCTATAACAATTTCCAAGAGTATGTATTGAACTAATTAGACCTTTTTCAGCTGCTTCATTATATAATTCAAATGCTTTAATTTCATTTTTTTCAGTTCCTATTCCATTCTGATAGCAATATCCAAGATTATGTATCGAATTAATCTGACCTTTTTCAGCTGCTTCTTTATATAATTCAAATGCTTTAATTTCATTTTTTTCAGTTCCTATTCCAAATCTATAACAAT
>JADRCO010000702.1:0-27927 GCA_021464525.1 Rhizophagus sp. LPA8_4_AMF
GGTGGTGGAATTTTTGTTTTTGGAGGAGGTGGTGGAATTTTTGTTTTTGGAGGAGTAGGTGGAGGAGTTTTTGTAGGAGGTAAAATTATAGTCTCTATAGAAGTTGCTGTACATTTAATAGGACCTGTTATTTTTCCACAATTTATACTGCATTCATTAAGTATTTTTCCACATTGACCGCCATTGAAAGAGCAAGAACAAAACCTGTTAATACAGTCATTACAAGAACCCTGTTGTCTCGTTGGTGATATTGTAAATAATATCAGTATTATGAATATGAGTACGTGTTTATGCTTAAATCCAAAATAAGCCATATTGTATAATTTTTTAAGTTTTTTAAACTTGAGATTCATTATTGATTCGTTTTTGACTTGTTTAAATACATTTTAAAAGTGATACAGATCTTAAATTGCGCATATATGTGATGGCAGTTAATCACAAAGCAATAATATCCTAAAAAAAAAAAAAAAAAATTACCACACTAAAAAGTTTCATTAGAATATAAATAAATAATGGTGAAATTTATTTAAAATCTTTTAAATATAATATTAGAAACTTTAATGTAAATCATCCAAAAAAAAAAGAATGTTTATTCATTGAATATCTAATCGAGGTACATTCAAAGGGAAATTTTTATAAATCAACGATCATATTTGGTATTGTGAATCTGCCGGTGATTCAGCCTTAATACGATTTTTGGATTTTCTACGTAGATCGCCGTTAAATGAAGTTCTGCTTTTGTAGAGAGATAATCGATTTTTTTTTTCAGTTCCCTCCTTTTTTTTTTATTTCTCATCTAGGTTAAATTGAATTCAATATGATCTATCCAAAATAAGTTAATCAACATTTAGATAGAAGTTTTCTTCTTTCTTTTTTGTCGCAAACATTTGAACGATTAAATAGATGTTCCGATTTGAGAAATTTGGCATTATATTCTTTCTTTGGAGTTGATTATTATAATCTCTTTTACAAATTCTAAAATTGCCATCCAGTCAACATCAGATGCTGGAAATACAATAATATTACAAATATGATAACTATGACAATTACTGTATACTAACATATTATGAAGAAATCAGGAAATTCTTTTTATTAAAAAGAAATTCAAAATTATAAACTTGCTAGTAAGGTAATAAATATCTCTTTTTTTTAGGAAAATATTTTAAGAACGACTAATTTTTATAATTTATACTTAAATTATTTAGTATAAAATTTTTAGGATTATGACAGATTATTAAACATTAAAATAAGCTAAATAAAGTAGGCTTCTAAAAAGTCTAAACGCGTTAAAATATTATATGAATATATGAACCGGTTAATTAACCGGTTATTGTCAGGCTAAATGCTCCGATTAATTGATTTTTAACCGTTAAAGATTTTTTTGTCCGGTTCCAACAATTTAATTGACAAAAATCGCAATTTTATCTTCACTTGTAAATTCTAAATGTAATGAAGTACGAAATAAATTTTTTCTTGTTCTACGTATACTATATATACAGCTGTAACCAGAATTATATATTTATTTAAAGAAGTGAGCGGGACAGACTTGTTCCGTTTTAGAGAACTTTCTCGCTCATTTGCGGAACTTCCTCGTTCCTATTTGGTGATGGTTGAGGTACGCTTTTTTTGGTGTCGGTGGCGGTGGTAAATTTGAATTTAACACAAAGTTGCGATAAGATATACTGCATATCAGATATGTGTATTATTTATCGTTATACAAATGTTGTGTTAATAAATACTAATAGCTTAAAAAGAATTCATTTATTTTAATGATTACATTAAATTTCACACTAAATAAGCTCCATAAACAGATGGTGAAATGTAATTTTAAAATATGAAGTAAACAACGTAAGAAGCAGAAGCAGAAGGTACGTTGCTACGTTCATCGTTAAAGGTGTATCGTAAATCAACGATCATTTTTGGTACAACGAAATCTGTGGTTTTTGAGTTTACTACATACATAGATCACAGTAAATGAAGTCCTAATTTGTCAAAAAAGATAATCGATCATGGCTTTTTTTCAGTTCCCACATTTATAAATAAATTAAAATATTTTTACAATACTTATTTCCTTTTTTTATTTCTCATTTGAGATAAATTGGATAAATTAAATATTCAGATATAAGGTTTCTGTGTCCATATAATCTTACATTCTGTTCTGGGACCTCAACTGCTACAATCATGTGATCGATTAAATAGAATAAATGGACGACCCGATATGAGAAATTCAAATAACTCGCCAAAAGAAAATGATTAATGCATGAAAAGGTGTAATTTTATATTTGGTGTAGGTGAATAATTATGATTCTTGGAAGATGATGTAGGTAATAATTAATAAATATTCATGTAATTTTTTTAGCAAAATCATCTTAAATCACTCACGAGTCTGTATTAATAGCAATAAAATTATTCCACGCAGAAATTGTTTAACGTTAATTTTCATGCATGGTATTATTTATTATTTATTATATTAAATAATTCTACTAAGTGAGCGTTCCCGTCCTTGTTGAAGATCATTAAAAAAATTTTCACCCACTTTGTCGTAACGAAGATTGCGGTTAAAACATCAGATTAACGTAATATAACGGTGATATGAGAAATAGTTGATGATAAAAAGATTGTAATAAGAGGGGACAGTAAAAGATTTTAAATATCTTATGGTGTGAAATGAAGGTATAAAAATTAATAAATTTGATACTTGTATTTGTAATTTTTAAAAATTATATATGGACCTTGTAATAATTTATGTGATTTTATGAGAATATTGAATTAATAATTGGAAAATTGAAGTTATTGTTGAGGAAAAATATGAATACGAAAGTATAAAAAAGAAATAATGGATGGACTTATCCAGATATATGGACGGACTGCCAGTGATGAGTTCAGACTATCGCATTCATAAATTTACGTTTATTAACTATTGATCAGCAAATATTCATGTTGATTAAATATTATAAAGGACCGTCCTTACTCACTTTATAAACTGGTTTATAGGTGACACACACCATACACAGTTTTATTTTATCCCACACTAAAATTGCATTAGATATTTGATTATCTAGGTTGTTGATTTATGAAATTTCCTTTGTTGATTCTTGTGCATAATGACAATAAAGCACTCTACCTCCCATTTTCGTTGTGTATGAGAACTTTCCAAAATTCAAAAAACTAGTGAAAAATTTGCTTAAATGAATGATTTTTTTTAAATTGTTTTGCAATTAGCAGTTATTATTTAAATAACATTTAAGCAAGTAGAATTGTTTACTATAATTATAAATAACATAATTATATATATGTGAAAGAGAAATTAAAGTAATTTCATGAATGTATATAAATAGTCAAAACAAATTAATAACAAATCTCAAGTTTCGAAAAACTTAAAATTGTTTAATATGATTTATCTTGGATTTAAATGTAGAAATTTATTGATATTTATAATGCTGATATTAATTACAATATCATCAACATATTGTACTCTTCAAGAGAGACAAAAAAGTCCAGAACCTGTAATAGACCCAGGACCTTCAGCGCCACCACCACCACCTGGTCCTTGTAAAGACTGTACTGATAAATGTTGCGCGGATGTTGGAATTTGCATAAATGGGTCAAATCCTAATCTGTGTCAAGATGGACTTAAACAATGTAATATTGATTGCAATATGAATGGTTGCAAAAATATGACCTATCATTTTGATTGCGGTGATCCAGGACCTTCAGCACCACCACCACCACCTGGTCCTTGTAAAGATTGTATTGACAAATGTTGTGTAGCCTATAATGCTTGCAAAAACGGCACAAATGCTACTTTATGTGAAAATGAATTAAAACAATGCAATATTAATTGCAACATGGGAAGTTGCTTAGATTTAATCTTTCATTTTAATTGTAATACAGAAATATCAGGTCCACAAAAAGGTCCAAGTCCGCAAGATCCAGGCCCAAAAGAAGACCCAGGTTCACAACAAGACTCGGATTCAGAACAAGGTTTAGGTCCACCATGAGGAAACAATGTAATGTAGAAAATTCAAGAGATAACAATGACATCAATATCAATAACCTAATAGAGGGTATTGTTCTAAATCTATTTAAATAAATTCTTTAGGTAAATCTACAAATTTTTTATAAAGGCTCGCAAAAAGGAAATGGACGAAAAATAATCAAAAAAAAGAGTTTAGTAAAAGTTTTCCATGTATCCATATGAATATCATTAGGTTATTATGTTACTTATTATTTTTCATTAATAACAATCAATTTTTAGTTAGAACCTCTATATCATAGTAAAAAAAATTTTTTGTATATTCAAGATTTTATAAAATACTCTGTTCAAAACATGAAATAAAAATACTGAACAAATTGTCTAACTCTTGTAATTTCTGTAATTTGTGTAATTTCTTTTTTATTAGTTTAATATAGATTAATATAGATATTAAGCTGAACTGGTTTTGTGTTTTCTATTAATTTTTATTTAAATTTATCTAAAAAAAAAAAAAATCCTATATATTATTAATTTTTTTTCAAGAAATTCTACCAGTCTTGAATGGCATCAAAACTATTTAAACGATGTCAGAATCATGACAAGTCATTTTATATTTTGTGACTCCTAATACATAATTTGCATGTATTGACAAATCACCTTCATAATTACACGCGCAGCTCCCTTAAATTGTTCAATATGTGAGTGGAATATATTACAAAAATTTATGATTAAAAAAGAAAAAATAAAGAAACTTTTATCACTTTAAATGTAAATAAATTAAAAAAGTATGGTGGAAATAGAATAGCCCAAGGATTTACAATTGCAATTACAAATTCAAACTTTTACGAATTGCAATCAGAAATAATTGAATGGTGTAAAATTATAGAATAGCATTATTGCAATAATTGAATTTCATTCATCAATTAGTTATGCTAAAAAAAGCACAAATTTTATTTAATCAATTAATTTTAAAAAATTTACATTTTATTTATTTTTTAGAATTATTATTGAAATTAAGTTAGAAAAAACATCAACATCCAGTTCTTTATTCAGCTGTGATATTTACCTATTATGAGAAAGAAGAAATTGTTAATAATGTGCTAAATTTTTATTTAATGGTAAAGAAGGCATGGCCAGTTCCTTCTCTGACTTTACCAATAACAAAGTTAGGATGTTTGCTTGAGTTGGTTATTAAGTGAATAAATTCAGTAATCACCCTTCACCAACCCAAGCAAACAAATCCAAGTAATCTCCTAAGTAAACTAGGAACTCCCCGACTCAGTTGAGTAATCCCGTTCTTGACTTTGCTTAGGAGTTACCTACTTTGCAAAATAAAAGAAAATCACACCTCTTTTAAAGTCGCGGTTCTGCCCTAATCAAATAAACCGTGTGGAGCTGCGGATCATATGATTTTCGCGTAGAGCTGGATTGAAATAATATTGAATAATCACAATTTATCACATGATTAGCGCGTAAACAACTTGAATTTTTTTTAGAGAAAGCAGTGTATTTTTAAGAAAGAAGTGTATTTTAAGAGGAAGTGATTTTCAAGAAAGTTTGAGATATGAAGGAAATTATATATCGAATATATTTTTCCTGTAGTAATAAATTATATTTTCAGAAAGTGTATTTTTTTTAAAAAAGGAATTTTATTTTACGAAAAAAATATTTTTTCGTAAGTGTATTTTTTAAAAAAGGAATGTATTTTACGAAATTATCTTAATTAGTAATCTAGGGTTATTAATAGTTAAATATTTTTGTATAACTGAAAAATATAAAGAAAGGCCTTTATTTTATTATTTCTACATAAATTTTTTTTTCTATCATACTTATTTTTTCTCTTTTCTAAATATAAACCTCGTTTAACAATAATTCATATATTAGATTAAACTAACTGGTGTAGTGGCGCAGTGTCACGTAATGTTTTACTGCCATTTGGTTATCTTGTAACTTGTTTCTTAAATAAAAAAGGAACCTTTCAAAATATGATGGAAATATTCATCCAGATGAATGGATAATACAAATTCAATTCTTAAAAGAAAATGATATTCTTAAAATTGCAAAAATGATTGTTCTCACTATAAATGTTACTTTCATTAGACGAACTTAATAATTTATTGAATTTAGAAAAAGAATATTACGATTATTAAATATCAAATTGAAAAAAAGGTGATATATCAAAATTTTATTATAGAATTTCGTTCACTTTGTCATAATTAATGATTTTAAAGAGCAAAATAAAAAAAAAAAGAATTTTATTCAACCAATATTAACTATTAATTCAATAATTCATTTTTTAAAAGAATATAATTCTATGAATGAAATAATTAGAAATTTCGATGATTTTTTATTGGATTATTCAAGAATGATTAAAAATAATTCATGTATAGATTTAAACTACATCTAATCCCCAATTCCTCATTCGTATTCAGTATAGAAAACTACCTTTCAGTTGTAATGATTTCCAAACCGTATACTACGATGAAAATAAAACGCTTAATCTTTTCATCTTTGTGCCAAGCTCAATATGTCCTGGTGTTCCAAACACTTCAACAGAACCATCAGAAAAGTAGAACGCGAGAGCGTTAATAAAGTTATCAACATAAACATTATCAGATTTGTTGAATTTGATTTGAATTCAGCTACATCGCGTTCATCACATCTTCGAGGAATGCCAAATCATCTATCTTACTATGTTTTAATCGTGATAATAATTGTTGATGATAAATTCTGAATACGACATAAGGAAAATTTAAAATCTACGGTGTTTAGTACATTTAGAAACTTAATTTTTAAGCATAATAAAGTATATCGATATTTGGTATTCAATTATCGATATAATATTACTAAAATTTGCAAATCGTAAGATTTACACGCGGTATCGCTCTCTCATCATCCATTTCGTCCCTTTTACGTTTTTCATCATCATTTTCGCACCCTTTCCAAGTGATCCAGTCACATCTCTACGGATGATTACACGCATTATCAATGGTTTTGATGATCGTTAATTGTAACTTTGCTTCATTAGTAAATCAGTAAAGATTATATTATTAGAACAAGGGAAATGGTATGGGATTAGAATCTTCACAAGTTGGAAATTTTATAATTTCATCACCCTGAAAATTGCCGTATGATTTACAACCTTTACTTTGTTTTATATATTAAATAAATTAACCATAAATCAGGCAATAACACTAAAAGGCTCATCATTGATCACTTTTATTAAAACACATTTCAAATAATAATAATTTTTTTTTTTTAAGAAATTTGATAAAACTTTATTATATAATAAAAAAATTCCCATAAGCCATAGCCATTAATATAATATAAAAAATTATCGTATAATATGACCAATAGATTCAGTCAAGTAGATAGAGTTGTCATGTAAGGGAATCAACGTTTAAGGAGTAGGAGGAGTAGGAGGAACATCAGAACTAGTAGTATTTACAGGAGGTGATGGAATAGGTTCTAATATTTTTAATTAAAAGAGTTACTCGTTAGTCTAAATGTTCTACTTTATCTTCATTATTTCCCATATTCAATCAAATATGATTTTTTTTTTTCAGGAAATGGGATTAAACAAGCGATAAATTTGTCAATACAATACCTTCTCCTTGCGGATTGCAATAAGTTGGTGGAGTTATAATCAATACCATCATTAAAAATACGAGCACAAAATTATATTTAGATCCAAGAAAAATCATATTGAATAATTTTTTTTAAAACTGAATAATTTTTTTGCTTTTAAATTTTTTTTTGTTTTAAAACAAATAATTTTATGTTTTTAAAACTTTGGATCGGTTGTTCGGGTTTGTCTTGTTTATATATAATTTTTTTTAAAAAAAAGGGTTACAATCTTGCATATACTAGTATGTTATTTATTCAGCTTATTGTGATATTATATCTACTGCCAAGGCTTAGATAAAAGAATTCATTCATTTAAGAATTAAAATTCTAATTTTGGATTAAAAAAAGCTCACTAAAAACGAAGATTTCATTAAAAAAACAAATAAATGATAAACAGATGATGTATTTACAAAGTAAACTACATCAAAAACAGGAGGCACAATCACCATCATCGCAAAAAATCAACAAAATCAACAATAGAAAATTAACGGATACTATATTTGGTATTTGGAATAGTAAGTCTGCAAAGTGCCAAGTAATAAACTAATAATAATACGATTTTGGTTAGTCAAGTGGCTGATAAAATCAAATTGCTCTATATATTTAATTACTATACTATAAATGGAAAGAAATTGCTCATATATTTAGTTACTATGTTATAAATGGAAAGAAATCAAAAGTCATTCAAGTAAATTCGAAGATAATGAGACAGAATTTTAAAAAGATTTCAAAAAAGAGATTATCGTGAATAATCTCATGAAAATTAGTACTAATATAAATAAGAACATATGTATACTATATTTCACTTATATTTTTAAAGCTAATTCGATGATTTTTGTCAGTCGAATTATTTTCATAGAAAAAAAATTGATTCCTAAAAAGGTGTATACCATAATGAGTTAATAAACATTATTAGACGAAATCATAATTCAGTATTACGCATATTGTTATCATCTTGCTTTTTTTTATTATCTCGACCATTTTGGTATAATAATGATCTCCGATTTTGCGCCTCGTGATAGGTATAGTAAATAATCCTAAAAATAATCTCGTTTTGACCTTTATATCTTTCTTTCATTGGTTTTTCATAAACGCTTAAAAATTATTTATTAGATCGTAAAATCTTAGCCAATCCGCAATCGATCTGCTTATTTATTTGTTAAAAATAAATTAATTCTGCCTTTTTCGGATCATTGGGATTAATGTAATTAGATCAAGTAAATAAACAAAAGTAAGAATTTGGTTTTATTAAGGTCCTATTTCGTTATGGTTAGCGTTAGTATATTACGCAGATATTTTATTTATTATTAAATTACTGAATAAGGCGAACTGGCAAATGTAAATGCATTAAAGAAATATAAATTTAAATATTAATTACGTATAATTTATCCATGAAATCTAAAAATTGTCATGAATCGAAAGATACTCTTTTAAACGTTGATAATTAGCTGTAATAGGAAAACAAAATAATTTTCCAAATGACCGTCCTCGTCCAAGTCACTTCAAATCGTTTACGTGTTAAATGTTAAATTTGTTACAATAGAGAAACAGTCTCACTATACCATAACGAGTTCACAAATAAAGACTTTTACTAATAATTATACAATCGTCAATCGGAGGTAGAATTCAATATGGCTTTAATTAGTAACGTAATTGCGTCGTTAAAAAGTTTTGGGCATGAAAATGTTATTTAAAGAAAAAAGAATTAGTGCAATTTAAGAAAGAAATGTATTAATTACAACGTAAGATAGGGACCGTCTTTATTGTGTTAGTAGAGAGCATTGATTCTTACTATAATTTTGTGCTTTACGACCTCTATGTAAAAGTATCTCCCTAACGAACATTTTATTAAAACAGTAGGTATTAAGTATGTTTCTATAAATTCAATAAATAACAAGTTTTACTTTTTTTATCTAGATTGGATAAAAGTGAAAATTATTTTTCATAATTTATGATTAGAATCTACCTTCATTTTAAAATAATAATCTATTAATAATAATAACAAGTAGTTTGATAAACTGAAAGTATTTTCTGCTAAATAGCCGTGGGAATTTAAAAAAATTTTTTTAAAGAAATTTCACAACTTTTTTTTTAATATTACATTATACAAAAAAATTTCTAATAAATTTAAATTTACAAATAAACCACTTTTATACCGATATCATAAAAACAAAAGTTGCAATGATTACAGCTAAACTTAATGTAACACCCCATAAGCCATAGATATTATAATTGTATAAAATTGTAGTAGAATCTGAAGCGACTGTATTAATTGCGGGTTCAGTAGGTTCAGTAATTGCAACACTCTTCACTATGTATAGAGTGGATGGAAGGATGGATGTAGACGATCCCAGAGAGTTTGTTGTTGTGTAACCAGCAAAATATGATGTAAGTGTTGTTATGGTTGTTATCAATTTTACATTATTAGGGACTTGTGTTGGTGTTTCTACTCCTTCCTTTGTGGTAGTAGTAATTATTGGAGCACTGCGAATTTGTATTTCATTTTTTAATATTTTCGAAGAAAAAAAAAAAAAAAAATGATAAAAAAAAATACAACTTACATTCCTGGTGGAAAACATTTAGGATCATCTGAGGAGGAGCAAGTAATAATAGGTGTTTTTACTGGTAACGGCGATTTAATAGAACTAGATGGCACAGTTTTTGGCGAGTTACAATTGTAATAAAAAGTTAAACCTGTACAATCTCCCGCGTTGCAATTAATATTACATTGTTTTAATGTATCTTCGCATAGAGTAAGATTAGAATTTGGTACGTTTTTACAATTTGAATAAGGTGCACAACATTTGACAATACAGTCCAAACAAGGACCAGGTGGTGGTGGTGGATTTTTTGGATCTATCACAGGTGTATTGGGTGTTGGTCCTGGAGGTTGTGGTGGAATTTTTGGATTTACCACAGGTTCTTTAGGTGTTTTAGGTGTTGGCACTGGTCCCGGATTATTGCAATTATGATAGTAAGTTAAACCTATACAACCTCCCGCGTTGCAATCAATATTACATTGTCTTAATGCATCTTCGCATAGAGTAAGATTAGAATTTGGTGCGCTTTTACAATTTGAATAAGTTACGCAACATCTGTCAACACAGTCTTTACAAGGACCAGGTGGTGGTGGTGGATTTTTTGGGTCTATCACCGGTTCTGGTGCCTGCCTCTTTTGAAGAGAGCAATAAGTTGGTGACGTTGTAATTAATGTTAATATTATTAATATAAATATATATTTATATCCAAGTCCATTATAAGTCATATTAAATAATTTAAATTTTTCGAAAAATTTTTAGTGAAGTTTGATAATACGTTTTAGACTTATTTATATACATTTTGTAATTCAGCCATTTCTATATATGTAATCCCGCAATTCCGTTAAAAAAAAAAAAATTTTTTTTTTTTTTTTTTGAAAACTGGGCTATGTAATGTACTCAAACTCGTTTTTTATGTGTTACATTGTTGGTACCAGTGGAATAATCATGAAAAACAAGACAATGAATCATAAATTATCCGTTCAACTCTAAGGAATACGCCTTAAACATCCGGATGATCGGCTACTAACTTTTTTATGTCCAAAGCCCAATCGATGGATCACCGATCATATTTGAATAATTTATGATTTATATAATCTTTTTTTAGGAAACAAACTATGTTACAACGTGTTGTTACGCAAAATAACATGATCTAATTTTGTAAAAGAAGAAGATAATGTAACTTATTATAATCCTTTTTTTAGAAAATTCGAATATTAATTGGAATTCTTTAACAGAACTTTAAATAATCAAGTGATTTTTTCCAGTATTATATGTCAAAAATGGATAATATTTTATTAATAAATTACGATAAATATTACTCCAGAAAAATTGGATTGTTAAAGGAAGATTGAAAGGTCAAAGAAAGTATCATTTTATGAAATTCTTAAAAAATTCATTGATTTAAATCGTTAGTATATAATATTTGAGAATAAAACAAAAATTCTTAGATATATTTAATTATTTGAGTACTCGACCAATAGTGAACAAAGAAAAATAAATAATTAAAGAAATAGTCATATTTAATACTATGTGTTGATTAATGATCTTTTCTTTTCTATTTTTTTTGTGTCGTTGCATCTGATTGTTATTTATCTAAGATAAGATTTTATAAAAGTACAGAATGAAAACAGGGTAAATTCTCTTTTATACATATGAATAATTCATTTTAAAAATATTTTGTAAATAGTTATTTATTAAGATAATTAAAGACGTTATTTGTGTAATAATTTAAGAGAAAAAAGGAAGTATTATTTTTATTATATTATCGAATATAATTTTTTATATAATTTCAATTATTTTGTGTAATTAAGGCTTTGAACATTTTAAAAGATTATCATTTACATATATGAATTATAAAGTGATTACCGGTAGCATATGATCGATCCATTTCCGTAGAATCTCTATACCCGTAAAATTTTGGAAGGCGTCTTTACCATATTGATGGCTTTTATTTCATCTTGAGATGACAATGATCGAATCTACAGATATAGCGAATTTAATTGAACAAAAAATAATTGTACATTTGTGATCGATCATGTGCGGCGGCCCATCGATCAATTGAACATTTGTAATATGTATGGCTCGCACTATTATAAATTCGGCAAAACATATACAGTATATAATATTAGGGATATCTGTATATTTGATTGGTCAAGAGTCACGTGATATGAAGAATAATCTGACTGTATTACAACTACAGTATTACTATTTTAATACTGTAATAGAAAGAAGCTCTCATCAACCGGATCACCGGATCACCCGATCACCCAGAGAGACTTCTAGCTAATCTTTGTGTACTTTATAATGAATTAGTTCTTAAATTAACAATAACAAAGTCCTGTAGGCTGTAGCTTTGTGGCAATTCCATCTATGTTAGGATCAAATTCTGAGCGATAGTTCACTAGATAGATAGTTGATAACAACATAAAATAGTATACTTATAATTATATTAATTGTGATAACTTAAAACATGATATATACTTATTAAAGTCAATTAATTTAACGAAAAATAGATTTATTGCAAGCTTTTTGACTAAAAATTCACCGAATGCGAATTTCTTTTTTTTTTTTTTTGAATGAAACAAATAATGAGATATGGTAAATGGGATTTATTATATAATCTATAAATAATATATATCTTACAATAAAATTACATCATAAATTTGTTTTTAATAAAAAAGCTCGTGGAGCATTTGATTATTTGACTTCTTAATTTTATCATTGTTATTACTATTATTACTTAAAGGTAATATAAATTCATCTAAATCTCCAAAAATTTGTTTGGATTTTTGATTATTATGGTAACTATTATTGGAGGATGTTTTTAAAGTCTCTAAAAATGAAAGTCCAGAATTTGACATCCAATTATCCTGATTCGTTGATGTATTTAACATCCAATCATCATTTAAATTTTGATTTTTCATATCATTTGCTGATACCATTTCGCCAAATTCTGATGAGATCGATGTGGAACTACCGTTCATTGAAGATGTGTATAATTGTTTAGAATTTGAATCAGATGCATCAGATGCACTATTTGGTTGTTGATTTTCTTGTTTTTCCCTTTTATCATTAGAAATATCATTAGCTATCAATTGTGATATTGATTGTAGAAAATCATCTGGAGTTTTCTGCGGTTGTACTGGTTGCACATTTGAAGAGAGATCTAAATCAAATTCTGAAAAATCAAAAAATGAACTTTGTTGAGATTTACGAGAATTTGATGATGAGGGTTTCATATTATTAGTAAAAGATTCCAAAAATGAAAGGCCAGTAGAAGATATCCAATTATCTTCTTGTTTTTGATTTCCAAGATCACTCAAATCATTATCGTTATTAACTAAAACCGATTCTGAATTGTTCTTTGTGTCATCTAACATTTTTTCAGAGTTTAATAAATCATCATCATCGTTCAACTTTGTATTCACTCTTGATGTCGTATTATTCTTAATGGACGATGAATGATCATTTAAATTTGAAAAGAAGCTTTGTTGATTCAAATCATTTGACGGTCGGGAATCTAAACCCATATCTCCAAAATTTGAAGTATCTTCATTTTTCACAGGCGTGATATGCAAACCATTAGAATTCTTTTTTTCATTTGTTTTTTCTGAAATTATCGTATCGTTTATTGAATCGTCTAATAAATTTGCGGAGACGGGAGGTTTGACACTTGATGATGATGAATTTTTCTTAATTGGGACCAAAGTATCATTGGATCCAAATACATGAGACTTCAAGGAACCAAGTTTCGCACTTAAATTGGTTGAATTTCGGCCAATCTTTGCTATAACGCTATCTATTCGAGAATTATTAACAGGTGACGTCGGAGATTTTGTTTTGAGATCAAGAAAATCATCAAGAAATGATTCGGACTTTTGCTGCGTTTTTTTCTTGTCAAATTTACTTGATACTTTAGAAGTGAAAGATTCCAAAAATGAAATGTCTGACATCGATATCCAAGAATCTCTTTTCGAATCTTTACTTTGTTCGTTATCATCATTCTTTATCGGCTCTTCAGGAACGTCCTCTTTTGGCATATTATTAGTATCAACAAAAAGTGTCTCCGTTAAACTCTCCTCATATTGTTTTGTCATGTCACTATGATTTGGAGATGAGAAATCATCGTTAAATAAATCGCTACCGGGAAGTCGATCCGCTGGTTTAATCGCAGAAATAGAATTAACGGATTTCAAAAATGCCTTTCTAATCTGCGAATCACGCCATGAAAATTTAACTATACCACCTTGATCACTCCAAAGTTGTATAAATGAACTCCAATTTAATCTAGTATCCATCATTCTAATTAATTAAAAAGAAAAAATTAATTAGACAATAAATCATATTCAATAAACCTTTTTTTATTAAGAGACTTACTCATGTGAATTATATACAAGATCTTCAATTGACACAGGTCTTTCATTATTGTTGTTTTCATTTGATATTTGTAAATCATATATTTTATCCAAAACAGAAATCCACTCAGCAACAGTATTTGTTATGGACTGTTTATGAAATAAATGAAATAATACAAAAAAAAAGTCAGTAATCTTTTTTTTTTCAAAAAGTTTTTCTCAAACTGAATATTTTTACCATGAAATCTTCTAAATCCGGGCTTAATCCTTTTTGTGACACTAGATTATTAACGCAAGAAATTTTTTCGTTTTTTTCGTCATTTTTAAAATCGTCAAAATCGTCATCATTATCAGAAGATGATTTTTCATTTCCCTGACAACTATCAATATCATTTGTATTTTCGATCTTAAATTCACTAAAATCATCAAAATTACTCTCATTTTCTTCACTACATTCAAAAGCGCCAAAATCATCTTCATTTACAACAATCTTCTCTGGATTTTCATTTTCATATTGCTCATATAAATCTTTACTTTCATTAAAAAATTTATTATTATTTAATTCAAGTTTTACATCAGAATTTGTAAATATATCAAATTCTTTTGATAATTCTTTTGATGATGAAATATTATCTCTTCCTAAATCAACGTAATCAAAATTTTCGGAATTAGTTATTTCATTCGAATCTTCACTATCATCATCTCGTTCTTGATGAGAAGGAATCGATTCATCATTTTTCGATATCGTTGATACATTATCTACTTGTGATTTTGAAATAGTTGGTGAATCAGGAACTACAAAAGGTACACTAAAAATTAATTGATTATTTGGCATTCCAGCAACTACTTGTACATCAGTCCAAACATTTTCTTCAAAATCATCTTTCTTATTTTCAATTATTTCATCCTTTTTCGTAATATCTGATTGATCGTCTAATTGACTATTATGTTCCTCCCAAACATTACTCATCGTAGTATTATCAAACTCAGAAGAAGTCGTTTGCATATTCCAAGAAAATGATGAAGACCATATTTTCGTATCTTCATGTTCTATTGTCGTAAATGTTGGTGATATTGGTGATGATACAACATCATCACCTATAAACTCCGGCGTAACTGGTGTTTTAGGACTTTCTACTTCATCCTCATTTTTTGTTTTACTTGTTGGTTTACGAACCATTTTTTTAAGAATTGGAAATTTCAACATTTTTCCGGAATAATAACTAAACTTCTTTTATTTTATTATTTTAGAGAAAAGGTAAAAAAAAAACTTTTTTTTTGAAAAAGGGCTGTGTAAAATCTTTCTAATAAAAAGAAAAAAATAAAAAAGATGGTTGTAAAAACGGGTAAAAAAAAACGGTCCAAAGATATATTAATACTACTGTTGAACAAATGCCAAGACAGGTTAAAATGAGCAGGTATGACAAACATGCGTATCAATTTAAGGCTTTGCAGCCAGTAGATATTCAATATTTGAGCATAGCCGCACATACTACGGATCGTATCACAAATCACTAATATTAAATACTCTATCGGGAAGAACTTATTCGTAATTTGCGTGCGGATCGTGTTGAAAAAAAAAAAAAAATTCCTGTGCAGCTCAAAAGAACTGTGATAAAAACGGTTAAAAGTATTAACCAATATTGCTAGTGTGTTCAATACTGACACGTGACTGAATTTTATTTAAAATCTGATTGAGAGGTTGAAACAAGTTACTCCGAGTTTATTAATGTTAACCAATTTTCGAAATTCTTTTAGGATTTTTATTGTTAGGTAAGCCAAAATTTTTTTAACTTTACGTAGTAATCAAAAATTTTTGGATCTTTTTAAATTTTATATCATTATCAATATGAACGTGTATTATAAACTTTTTGAGTTTATAAAATTATCTGTTATATATTCAAAAATTATTTATTTGTTTAAACGAAAGTCTGTAAAAAGAGGGGTTTTTTTCAATAAATTGTTATTACAACTTTATATTTGTTATGTACATATTTAATAATGCAACCGATCTAGTTTTCGTCAGATTCTGCGTTTTATCTGTGAACACTGAGATTTGAGCTTTTCCAGAATCGGGAGTTTAGTAAATCATCAGATTCCTTGTCGGACGATTTACCAAAAAGAACTCATACGCTTGATCTTAGCACTACTCGCTGATTTAAGTCATTAATTTCTTTATTATTGTATGTTGATGTATAATAAATACTGCAAAAAAAATTATCTTGAGAATAAATGAGGTAATTAATTTATAAAGGTATGATTCCAGAATAATAAATTATGATTATTCATATCGCGCCTCGCTGTAATATGTATTTATGATAAAAGCGAAGGGTAAATAAACTTGAAGATCGTTTTTCGTTTATCATAATAAAGATATCAATTGTAACCAAATATAGACGAGTGACGTGTTATCATACGATACTATGAGAACGTGTCGTTTGTGCTAATATATTAAGTAATCAACGTTTAATTATGTTACGCAAATGAAATCATACTACTGATTACTGAAAAAAGATTTATTACGTCGTGTAATCAGCCAACGGTTTTTTTTCCCTTGAACGCTATTTTGTCCCGAAAAAAAAAACCAAATCGAAAAGAAATAAAAGAAAAGATAAAAGATTATGGCGTCAAAGTTACCAAATGAAACTTTGCAACATATATTTAGTTACATAGAAGATATCAAATCATTATATTCAGTTATTCAAGTAAATCATGCTTGGAGTCAAAATTCCATCAAATTTTTATATAATAAACCATTCCGGAATGATATCAAGTTAAATAATCAAATAGAGATCATTTTTAGATTTTTACCTTTTATTGAAAAGGACAAGGATTTAGGTAAGCACTTGAGAAAATTTTTATTAGACGAAAATGATGATGATGAAAATTTAATAAATAATGATTCGCAAGAAAAGGTGGTGGAAGAATTTGTTTTACCAAAACATGCTATGTTTGATTATCCTAGTTTTGTTACACATCTGGATTTTCAAAATCTTTTTAGTGTTGTTACAGAATTTTTCATTATATATAAAGAAGTATTTGATGTTTGGAAAATAGAAAAACAAAGACAAGTGGAACAATCAGAAATCCAAGAATCTCCACCTTCATCTACTATATTGGAACCTTCTAAACTAGATAAGATTTTAAGTTATATTTTAACAATTTTAAGAATTATTACAACTAGAGGGGCCAATATTATATGGCTGAAAATTGATTTGAGATATAAGGATGTTAGAAGATTTCTCAATACCAATAATAATGATGATAATTGGGGTGGTGATGATTCTGAAGAAAATTTTGACTCTGATGAAGAACACGTTGATATATTAAAAGTCACAAGATTTTATAAAACAATCTTTAGGATTGAGGATTGTCTTAAATATCATTTGAAGATGGATGTAACGAAGAATTGTTTTTCAAGATTGGAATATTTAAATTATGGCCGCATATTTTCAAAGTTAAATGTTTTGAGAATTTTATCAAATACGTGCAAAACTTTAAAAACGATTCAAATTGAAGAACATGATTTACCTAATATTCAGGAACCATTAACGTCTTTGATCAAAAATCAACATCAACTCGAACATATTAGAATTATTGGAGATGATAATTCAAGGGACGATTATTATGATGAAGGCGTATTTGAAATCATGTCATCATTAGAAACGGTAGCTGGTACGCTTAAAAAAATTGAATTTTTAAAGATATGTGTGAGGAACGAGGAAGCATTCAAATTTTTAATTAGATGTGAAAATTTAGAATCTTTATATTTGGAAGATTCATACATTACATTAAAGAATATTGAATGGATTTCTTTAGCAGATTTATCAAAATTGGGATGTTTGAAGTTAATTAATAATCAAAGTAATGAAGAATTGTCCGTCATGAAAATTAACCCATTCGAAAAAATTTTTCAAAATAAGAAAATTTCTTCTAGTTTAAATGAAATTCTTTTACAAAATCCGTTCATGAATAATTTTAATCTTTTGGGATCTGTTGGGGAAAATTGTAGAAATCTTGTCTTCTTCTCTACATATATTATCACAGAACAGGATATACAAAATCTTTTCATTATCCTAGAAAATTGTTCAAAACTAGAATTACTTAATTTTTGTTACATTTCAGAAGCATATACTGTCAAAGATGATTTTATCATTAATTTGGCAAAGAGATTACCCGGGCGTCTACTTTGTTTAGGACTTTATGGTTTAATTAGATATGTTTATGAATTTCGATATTTTTTAGAAAATTGTGCGGTTAATTTGAAATTATTAGTTGTTAGGAATTCTAATGGTTTTGATAAGTTTGCAGAATATGAGGAATTTGTCAGAGAATGGTCGGAGGAAAAAGGCATCACGATAAAAGAATTTAGGAATATTATTGATAAGGATCTATTCTTGATTAAATGGGAATGAAATGCGATATTGGTGAGAATTATCGTATTTATTTGATGGTTCTTTTTTTCTCGTGATTAATGATTATATAAACAGTAGAACAAAAATAAATTTTTATCGAGTATCTTTGTACCACGTTATAAAGTTTATGAAAAAAATTTTTTGGGGAAATTTTTATTTAATAAGGAAAACATTTTTAGGGAGTAGTTGTTTCTATCCTTTATTTTATCTTTGGAATGTAATAGAATATCAATTAAAATTCTACTCTATATTAACGAAATTTAAACAACTTGAACGATCTATTTAAATCTAAGATTAGAATATCAACATATTTCATTTATTAATACTAAAAGAAGTATTATATGTGATTTTCCATATTGTTGTATTTGCGATAATTTTTAAGTTTGATATATTCATTGATACCTACCTGATCGACTAGTATGGTGACGATGGTCAGAATAGTAAAAATTTTGCTAAAACACGAATTCGGTATTTTCTTCACTTGTGATATTGGCATTTAAGTATATCTTAACAAACCTTTCTTATTCTAGCTTTCATTTCTAGTTAATATAACGAAGCAGAAATATGCAAAAAAATATTACTTTTATGTGAATCAACCAAAAAGAAAAATATCTTTGGGAAATTTGACTGATATGTTTTATTTGTTAAATTACTAAAATCTTGAAGGGATGAGAGAGAATTATATAAATATTCCCGACATTTTTAATTTCTTTTTTTATTTGCTATAATTTTATTTTAAAAGTGAAATTAAAGTATTAAATCATTTTTATAAATTCTTTTCGCTCACTTTTATTTTTTCTTAGACGCTTCAATATAGAGTATAAATAGCTGGGGCAAATTTATTTGAAAAAAAAAATCATTTTTCAAATACATGGATTGTCATTGCTATAATTTCGTAATCGGTATTTGTTCTTTAAGATAAAAATATTATTTAAAATTTATTTATTCATTCATAACAAAGTGATATTAAATACTGATAATAAAAATAAAATACATTTAAAATAATAATGCATTCTTTATATATTCTTTTACGCAATAACCATGAAAACTAAAGTTGTAATGACTATAAATAAACTCATTGTGACACCCCATAAGCCATGACTATTAAGATCATGTAAAATTGTTGTAGAGTCCGAAACCATCACAGTCGCAGCAGAAGCCTCAGTAACATAAGCAACTTCTTTCACCACTAATAAGGTGGATGGAGGTACGATAATAGGTTGTCCTAGAGAGTTTGTCGTTGTATAACCAGCGACATACAATGTAGATGTTGATTGTGTTGTTGTCAATATTCCATTGTCACTAGGTGGTGTTGGTGTCTCCACAAATGGTTGCGTAAATGTTGTAACTATTGGAGTACTAAATTTTGTAAAATAATTAATTATTATTACTCTCAAAGAAAAACGAATTAAATTATTGAAACATTATGTACTTACGATCCTGGTGGGAAACATGCAGGATCATTAGGAGTAGTGCAAGTATGAACTTCTTGAGGTGGAAATGGTGGAACAGGACCTAATGAATTAGTTGGGGATGGAACCGGGATACTAGATTGAGAGGGCAGAACAGGAATAGATTGAGAGGGCGGAACAGGAATAGATTGAGAGGGTGGAACGGGAATAGGTGTAGTGGGTGGAACGGGTGGAATGGGTGGAGTGGTTTGTATTGGGATATCTTGAGGTGGTTCATCAGTAGGTAAAGTAGAAGGAATTGGTTCAACAGTTTTAGGAGGATCAGTATTAGGAGGATCAGTATTAGGAGAATTAGGTTTAGGAGGATCTGGTTTAGTGCATTCATGATTTTTATAATTGATTTTTACGCCATCGCAATGTTCCAATTTGCATTTATCATTACAAGTTTTTAATTGATGTTGATTTTTATAATTATCACAACATTTGTCGAGACATTCTTCACATTCTTGCTTACTATTTCCATAAATTGGTAATACAAAATTGAAAGTAATTGATATGATGATTAAAAATAAAAGAGTTTGATTGTATTTCATATTGAATATTTATTAAAAAGTTTATAAAACTTTTAGCGAATTCGTCTGAACGTCTGAAACATCTTATTTTTATATTAATTTGAGAAAATCTGTAACGGAATTGAAATTATATAAATATGTTATTATTATTTGTTTTAATATTATGTAAAGTACCGATTTATCTAAATTTATCATTGTATGCTAATAAAAATTTACTGTACGAAGTAATTTAAAATTAATTGACGATAAAACAAAATATAACTTAAAAAGGTACTTTTTTTTGTTTTTACTAATTTTAAATCTTATTTTATATCATGGGAAAAATTCGTCATCAAAAATTTAAGTTATAACATATGACGAAAGTAAAGAAATTTAAAATAAAAAAGTTTTTTGACTTTTTCGGTTCTCATAAACCGATATTTATTGATAAAACAATAAAATTACAAGCCCCAATTACTTTAAAAGGGAATTTTTCATAACTAAGCGTCATGATCATCATTTTGCAAATGAAAAAAATGAAAATGAATTTTTGGTGTGATCTGTAACGCAGCAACGGATCATCCCCGATCTCGATCTTGATTTTAAGTGGTCATTTGTTTAAGCATACCTTAAAAAAAGAATGCTATTTATAGTTTCTTGCGGGTACTTCATCGCAAACATAAAAAAAAGAACAAATGATGCTTCCATATGAAGGAAATTGACAAAAGATATTAACGCCTCAATAAAAAAAGTGACTGGATCCGGAGAAACAATCCGAATATCTTTATCACACAATTACTAAAGAATGTTTATTAAATTTTTAAATTGACATCATTATCTAAGAATATCATAATATACACAAATGCGAAATTAGGTATTATACTTTTTTATTTGATTATTGTAAATAACTTTGCATGATTAGGAGGAAGTAAAAGCGCGAGGAAACCACGCGGTTATTCGTGGTTAAAAAAATAGAAAGAGTTTTCTTTTTTTATAGCATGATATAAGCATTATTTTATGCATAATTGCTGTTGGTTTTATTATTAAATTAGTAGTAATATTGTTATAATCCATCTTCCATGTTACAATTTTCCGTGTAACAAATTTTTAATTTCCCAATTAGAATTTGATAAGCCAAAAATGATCATTCATTTAAAGGAAAAAGTAATAATTTACTAAAACAAAATACTTGTGCGACACAAGATAAAATGCAGGTAATACGAAAATTTCAGATTTTTATTGTTGATTTCTGAAACGACAAAGAAACGTGATATTATTGTTATATTCTTAAAATAATAAAAATCGCATAATGTAAGCCAGCAAAGTGGTTTAGGCTTTGACAATGAATTGATTTATGATATAATTTTAATAGTTCGAAAAGTATACTTCTTGCATTTAAATGATTTGGAGAATTAATTTAATGGATTAAGAACTTTTGATAAATATAATTATATGTTAGGTCAACAGACGTGAAGTATGATGTAATCACTACTGGATTTCTTTTTATATTTAATAATAGTTAACTTCTTATTTATAAATTATAATATTTATCGTAATCTTTTTCTTTACAAAACCGGTTTTTTTATCTTTGTTTCCCACATTAAGAATCAGAATAAAAAAAATGATTTTTTCAGAGTTGTAATACGCTCAATGTTTTAAAAGGAGTTTAATGAAACATTCTTGCAAATGAATAAAAACTTTGGTATGTTACGAAATACGGCAACGGATCTCCCGATAATCTAGAACGTAAAATTCTGTTTCACCGATAAGTGAAGGATAAACAAAGAGAAGAGGTTTATAGAGTTATGACTTATAATAAAAAATATTAGAGTGAATGTTCATTAAGGATGAAACAAAGGAATTCGGCGAACCGCGGGCGGAAGTATGCAACGCTCAATCGCGGGTTACTACAAATGGAACGTTAAACAGCCCATTCCTTAAAAAAAAAAGCAAATTGGGATATTTTAAATTTTATTTTTATTTGTAATAGAAATTAAAATGAACGGGGAAATGAATCCGAGAATAATTACTAGTCAAATCTTATCAATTTCTAATCGCACTTTTAAAAGAAAATAGCTACTTAAATTGCTTGTACAGTATAACATCATTTATCGGATCTTTTGCCTTTTTATTTTTTTAGAATAATTTATTGGAGATATCGTTCAAACTTTTCTTCTTTCTCTCGATAATTATTATATATTGTTTATATCGTTTATAATGGTTGTAATTTTACAATAAACGGAAAATAAAGTCCGTATTGAAGGAATACAATCAGAAATATTATATAGTATATTACTCTCAATATTGTCCTATTTTATGTTTTTATTACATTCGAACTGAAGTTTTAAAATCTTTTAATATTCTTCGTAGATCCAAATCCGAAATATTTGTCACACAGTCATACAATAATATAAACAATTGTTTCAGGAAATAACTCGTATTGTTAAAAAAACATAAATACACTACTAAAAATGAAGTTTATTGCTAATTTAAAAAACTAGCATAAAACAATAACATTTGTGCGATCGTATTACGAATTACAATTTCCGGTTAATGTTTTAAATTATTTTACTATATTTATTGGAAATAAAATAACGAAATATCTATAAAAGTAAAATTCCTTTTTTAGTAACCAGGACGTATTAAATTATTTAGCAAAGAACTTGTTTTATCTTGTATTAATTATTATTATGAGGAAAATATGTTTATTACTCATAAAAAAAACTGAAATAAAAAAGAAATTTTAATTAATTAGCAATATAATTAATTCTGATTGGTCAATCCCCAAAACTTTATTAATTTTCATTAATGCGGTCAACAATTTGGCGCAGTAAACCCTCACTGATTTGATTTCAAAATTCGCCTTCTCAAATATACACACATGTTAAAAAATAAAGCCCAATTTGGGAGAAACTTTATTAAATACTTTTATTAATTTTTAATTTTTGCATATAATAAACTTTGAAATCGGGATATTGATGTCATAGTCTCATTACATCATGGACATTATTGAATTTGTATTCAGATTATTTTTTTCTTAACACAGAGTAGCGCATTTAAATTCTGATTTCGTATAACCAACTAATTCCTTAATTTTTTTGTTTTCGGAGTTTTTTGTTATCCATCTCTGCTTTAATTTCTTTTCGGTTCTTCAATCGCCTCTTTACGATGCATTGCTAGAAGAATTTATGTTATTTACAGATTCAAAACATCTTCTAAGACGTAACTAAATAAAAATAAATTATATTAAATATAGGTTATTAATTGATGAATCAAAAGTGAATCAAGCATACCTTCGCAACTAGCATATCGTTTACCATTGTAATTAATTCTTCTATTTCATCTAATCTTGCTGTAATTTTTGTGGAAGGATATCTGCGTAGTCGACAAATAGATCCACATGGTATGTCCATTACTAATTGCTGGAGATATTGCCCGTCATAATGATAAATAAAAGAATTTTAATAAAAGAGTAAAGATAAGTCTCTTAAAAGATACTATTCAATAAGAGGTATTTTGCCGGAATGGAAGAAGCCTATAATTTCAGGTTGGTGAGATATTACGGAACTGAGTTTGAACTTTTACCCTTTGGACTAGTGTTTCTCGCATTGTTTTTGGTAGTTTCTTTAGTCCATCAGTCAAGTACTTTGTTCCGTCTTCTCCATCCCATAATTTACCTTCTTCAATTATTGCAAACTCTCCTGGTATCCCTAATTCGCGTAATATTCCATCACACTTACGGCCAAGAAGCTTTCTAACTTCTGGACTTTTTCTTCCCTTATTTTTTCGTTGCCCTGAACACTGGTTGAAGTGGTATGGTTTCCACTATGGAAACCTTGGTGTACATGATGGAAACTTGTCCAATTTGCAGAACATTTCCATAACATTCAGTTTCCACAATAACTGGAAACTTCGTTGAAATCTGGTGTACACTATGGAAATTGACATGTTTCCATCAAATAAACTTCATGTAAACCATATCTCTTCGACCTGTGCGCGAAGTACGAGAGCAACCTTCACCACTAAAAGAAATTTCATTAGAATATTTTATCTCTATTTCCAATGTATTTAGGAAAATAATAGCACACTTACCAAATTAATTCAGAATTTATCACATCTAAAAGACAACAATCTACGATTACGCTCCAGATATTTGTCTTGAACCAACCCTCTAATAAGTGAGGATTAGTAAAGTCATTTGGCCTAAGTTCATACCGCGGAAGTCTATAGTAACAAATTTTGAATTAGATAATATTAAAAATACTCGAAAATGTTATTAATTACTCACAAATGAGAGAAAACTTCATGTATGTAATGATAGTCGAAATCTCTCTGCGGGTCATAAGAAGGTAAATCGATACCAGCGTTACGTAGATCTTGAGGGGTTTTCTAGAGGATACAATTGTAAGTTGTAACACAATGATTTATTATTGCTACGCAGATAGTGATAGTAATTGATAATACTCACTTGTCGGTAGCGTAAAAGAAAGTCTAATACCAATTGTGGTTCTGGAAGAATATTATACGTATTAATGTGATGCTTGTCAAGATCATTGGAAAGATTCATGACCGTCTCATCACTTGTATCAATTATAAAGCTATGCAAATAGCTGATATCATAATTTTATATTAATTGTGATTCTGTATATTACTTTAGCTTAAATTATGTACCTTCCGTATTCCAAATTTAGTGTGTATTCATAGAGAATATCTTCTGCAAACTTTCCAGAAGGTAGCTTCCATTTGTTCTCTGGGCATATTTTATGATATCTTTCTGAATATTATGCCTTCATCCTTCGGTAATTAACCTGCTTGTCTGCTTGTCTCGCTCAGCTGTTTCCGCATTAACCTCATCATAATTATAATCAGGAGTCTCTTCATTGTCATCACCATCTACATGGCCAGCATCACCGCCCACGTATTCATAAAACGTAAGTTTTTTAGGATCTCTCTTATCTGTGTCAGTCCAATCACTGTCTGTTTCTTCATCATTTTCGCTTCTGGTGGTTAGGGGAACAAGGGAACTTGAAGATAACATTTGATGTTCGGGCGTGTGTGGTGGAAGAGGGACTTGAACATCAAAAGTGGGATGAGTCTGCAAAATATAAAATAATTAGTTTTGTCATTTTCCAACCAAAATTGCCCATCTGTACCATTTCATTAACAAAGCTTCCAGCAATAACACCAATTCCGAAAGAGTTTCCTGACAATGAGTTTCCGATGATGGAGAAACCGCCACCTGTTATACTTGATTTGCGTTTCTGCTCCCAATTTTTGGTCAGGTTTCGAACCCTAGCAAAAAAGACTCGATTAATAATATTCTTAATTAGCAATGTCTCTCCCATCTAATTCCATCCCGCTAGGTCAGTGAGGTGCTTATGAGCACTTGGCCTTGAACATCAGACAACCGGATTGGGTTAACAACTGGGCTGTCTGTGCCCTGGTGGGACCACTGCTAGGTCAGCGAGACTTTACAAGCACTTGGCCTTGAACATTAGATAACCGGATTGGGTTAGCAACTGGGCTATCTATGCCCCACACTGGTTTTGTGGCTCAGCGAATATAATATATATATCGGCCTTGAATGACAAGAACCGAGTGATCCTGGGCCCCTGCCACGCCACTTATTTTCGTTCTCATTTCAAAAAAAAGTATTTACATTCCTATATCTATTAAGATCACCAGCCTTTTCTTTCTATATTCTTGCTCATCATCAGCTATAAGGTCGAGGCACCCGATGTATTGATTTACTTTCTTATCAAACGGCTCAAGATCGCATACTTCTAAAAAATCTATAACATCCCAGCTTGAAGAATTTTTTGTAAAATAATTCATATAATTAATTGCTTCTTTAGACATTCTATTTAGAAAAAAAAATTGCTAGTCGTTGAAATTAGCATTTTCTGTGCGTTACTTGTGAAACATAATAGAAGTGAGATAGCCTACTCTTGTTATATAAGAAAAAAATTTTTAAAAAGGTTCGTGATAGATACGCAAGTCACATTCACAATTGCGATAAAATAAGTAAGTTAAAAAAAAAAAGTAAGAGGTTTTTTTGAGGGTATATATGTCCTTTATAAACCTTTCTGGATACATCGTGACTAGTAATAATAAAATAGACTCTTCTTGATCAGTGGCTTGTTATGACGATATAAAAAAAAATGATTAATGCGTTTTTTTATGATAAGTATGATGAAAAGGTTAATTACAGCTGCGCAATTTTTTTTGTCATTTCTGATAAAGTATAGCGGACTTTTATTTATATGAGCATGATCTTGAACGCCTGCATAATAACACAGTTATTCGTAATTCGGTAATATTTTAACTTCCCAACTCCCCTACCTAATAATTATTATTTGTAAACGCCCACTCCCAGGTAAAAATATTTATGATCGCGTGCAACAAATCATTTTTCTTAGTGTAACCTAAGATATCACGTAATGTCAATTTATACATGGTTGTATATTTAATGGATATTGTACGGTGTTGCTATATTATCGTACGGCTAATGCAGATCATGCTTTAAATAGAAATTTATTTTCAATATTGTACGCAAACTTTTTTGATCAATATTGTACGCAAATAAACTATTGATATCAATATTGAACGCAAATAAACTTCTCATATCAATATTGAACAATAATAAAAATATCGGTCAAAAAAATTAGCATGATCCTATAGGGCCGTGCGATAATTTTGTATATTTAATAAATTGCTATGATATTAATGTTTTCGTAACCTCGAATTTGTTGTTTATTCTTTACTTTTCCCCATTTCATTATTGTTTAATAAAGAAACAGTATAAAAAAAAATACATAGGATATAAATAATTATATTAAAATTATATACTATCAATATGAACATTAAAAAATAGTATGTGATAGATAAAATGGCTGCGCTGTTTTATCCTATTATTAAGTATACCCATAGTCAAAATGGTTTTTTCGTCCGGAGCCAAAGGACATGATGTTTTCAGAGGTTATACAGTCAGACCTCCATAAGTGCACCCTCTATAAATGCACACCCTCCACAAATGCACCTTTTATCTGGT
>JADRCO010000703.1:0-27927 GCA_021464525.1 Rhizophagus sp. LPA8_4_AMF
GTTTTAATTTTTAAATGATAAGAAAGAAAGAGAGAAAGAAAATATGTATAAATACGCATCATTGATTATCTGCGGATTATTGATTTATATTTTTTAATCATTTGACTTATGGAATGGTATACGTTAATCTTTATTTCCGAAATATACATTTTTATAATAAAACTTATATATGACCTTAAATTTTATTTGAAATTTTATACTTTTTTTTACTATAACCTATTTTTGTAATATACTATTTTTGCAGATAACATTTTTTTAAAATATACGTTTTTTTCATATAACCTTCTAATTAAAAATACAAAATTTTATACTTATTTTGCATATGATCTCTATTATAATTATCCGGAGTCCTATTTCCATTCTGTGTTATTGGAATCATAACCAATATATAATTAGTAATAAAATTTAAATTTTTGTATACCTATTTTGTCTATAAATTATTTTTGTTATATATTATAATCAAGCTTAACATTTTGCTATCTTAAATAAATCAAATAAAAAATTGATATTCAATTCAAGTTCTTCTATTCCATAGTTACAAATATAAGTACTGTAAATCTAATTTGAAATGAAAACGTGTTTAATAAGAGCAATTACTTTGAAAATTTAATAAAAATTAATTACTTATAAAAATAGATAAAAAGATTATTTAATCACTATCCAAACTAAGAAATGGATTCTCTGAAAATTTTTTATCAAATTGGTAATCATTACCCAAACAAAGAAATAGAAAGACCATAATAGAAATGATCAGAATGACTGATCATTTAATACATATATAGAATGGCTACTTTTACATGTATAGAAAGTGATCAGAGGGCAAAACATTATAAAGGCAGATGTATACCCTTAAATCATATACTTTTTCTTTTTTTAACAAAATGAGTTTTTTTGAATTATTCGAATTTAACACAAAGGAAATTTCAGTATTTTCAGAAGTTACGAAAATTGTGTCTAAATATAACAGTCTTACAAAGTATGAAGGAAGCAATATTATATATTTTAAAATTTCTGATACCGAAATTTCTTATAAAAAAAAAATGGATTGTTAAATGTAATAAATGCTAGTATTTCTGATTATAAAAAAAATAACAAGCGTAAATTCTTTCATGATCATGAAATGAGAAAGTGTCTTTATGAAAAAAATAATAAAAGCGACTACAATATTGAAAAACAAAGCGAAGAAGTTGATGAATTTACTGAAGTAAGCGAACAAAGAGAGGAAGTAGCCGATGAAATTGTTATTGAAGAGGAGGATAATGAAAGCGAACAAAGCGAAGACTTTGATGAACTTATTATTAGAGAGGAAGGGAATAGTATAGCGGACAAAAAAAAGGATGAAGTTGAAAGTGCTGAAGTAAATGTTGAACGTGATAATAGAGTGGAGGATGAAGTTGATGCTGAAAGTGGGCATGAAGTTAATATTAGAGTGGAAGCCATTACAACACAGGAAAAATCTGCTTTAGAAGTTGAGGAAAAACTGTCATGGAAGTTGACAATGTGACGGAACTGATAGCGGAAGTGAATAGTGAAAATAATAATAAAATTGACAAAGCTGATGTTGATATTGATTTTGACAAAGTTTAATAATAGAGAGGAAGCTATTGCATGATGTTCGTAATAACTGAATCCGTGGATCACACTTATAATAAATACGATTACTCCTATAATGTCTGAACGCCTACACTCCTTTTTACAATATATTTAATAAAGTTGCTGTGAATTATACCGTGATTTCGGTGCAATATTATATAATTAACCACTTGTTCACCTTTCTAAGAAGCCATAAAATTGGAAAGTTATTGGTATCTGGTATTAGAGTAAGTAACACTAAAACTTGATACATTCCCCTCTCATATTTCACGGGTAATTTCCGTATTGAAATTGATTTATCGTTTTTTATTCTCATGTTTTACCCTAAAATTATAAGATCATCAAATTCGTTAAAAAAATACTCACGACCAGGTCAGGAGACATTGATCGGCAATCTGTTAAAAATGACAATAGTCAGATTGGAAATATCTTTTCTCACAAAAAGTTTACAATGATGAAAAAGCGGCAATCTGTCCAAGATTTTATAATAAAAACAGTTATGATTGTGTCCGCAACCGATACAAATTTTCAGTAGTTCAGTTATAAAAAATGTATTATGATCCGAGCACATTATCTAATATCAACGAAATACAAACAAGTCATATTGAATTAAATTTAAGGGTTGACTTTGAACATAAAATTCTTGATGGAAGTGTTACGTTAAGCTTAATTACTATAGCTGATAATGTTAACAAAGTCATTCTTGATACAAAAAGTCTCATTATTAAGTCAGTTTCACAAGACGGAAAACAACTAAAGGTATCAATTGTATCAGCGTAGCTTAGTGCGTTTTATATTGTTGTACTCATTTTTTATTTATAATCCTATATAGTTTCTCCTTAATAATGAAATTGATTGTTTTGGAGCGACTGGCTTGCATATTGAGCTTGAAAAACCTCTTAATGCTGAAACCAAATTCGAATTGGAAATAGCCTACAACACTACGATACAAGGTACTGCTATTCAATGGTTAGAACCAAGGTAATGTACCTACTATTTCAACAGAAATAATACTACGAACCTTCTCTCTTAGATCTTACCAAAATAAATATTACAGTCAAACCATTGGAAAGAAGCATCCTTATCTTTTTACACAGTGCCAAGAAGTAAGAATTAAAATTGATAATAAATATTAGAATATCTACATTTATTATAAATTAAATTTTTTTACTTTTTTTAGATTCATGCACGATCTCTTTTGCCATGTCAAGATACACCATGTTTCAAATTAACCTACAGTGCCAATATTCAAGTTTCTCATCCCCTTAAAGCTCTGATGAGTGCTATTAGTGTCGGGGAAGAGGAAACTGGTGATGGCAAAAGCAAACTTTACAAATTCGAGCAGAAAGTTAAAATTCCCTCTTACTTAATTGCTTTGGCAGTTGGGAATTTGGCAGGAAAAGAAATTGGCCCTAGATCAACTGTGTGGACCGAACCAGAAGTTTTACAAGACGCTGCATGGGAATTTGCAGATACTGAAAAATTTATTGCTATAGGAGAAAAACTTTTGACTCCTTATGAATGGAAGAAATATGATCTGTTGGTTCTTCCCGCTTCATTTCCTTTGTAAGTTATATAATATTAATTAATATTTAAGAAACTTTTAGAATTCTTTTACGTTCTAATTTTATTTGTTTTTTAATACAAAAAGTGGTGGCATGGAAAATCCCTGTTTGACATTTATTACTCCCGCGCTAATAGCTGGAGATAGATCTCTCGTTGATGTAGTTGCACATGAAGTTTCTCATAGTTGGACAGGAAATCTTGTCACAGCCGCAAATTGGGTAATTTTTATGGATGATATTCAAATTAAAAAAAAAAGAACTAAAATAAACGATTAATAATTTGATTACTTAGGAACATTTTTGGCTCAATGAAGGATGGACCATGTTTCTTGAAAGAAAGATTATTGGTCGTTTGTATGGTGAAAAAGAAAGTGATTTTCATGCAATTATTGGATGGAGTGAATTAGAGGAGGATGTTAAACTTTTCGGTGAAGACAGTCCCCTTACTGCATTACAACCTGTATTGAAAGGAATAGATCCTGATGATGCTTTTTCTCGTGTTTCATATGGTAAGCTTTTCTCCTTGTTAAGAGAAAAGTTAACAATTGCAAATTAAGATGATAATTATTTTTTTATTATTATTATTATAGAAAAAGGATTTAATTTTTTGTACCATATTCAGCAAGTAGTTGGTGGGCCTGAATTTTTTGAACCTTATATGAAAGCTCATATTGAAGAATTTGCTGGTAAATCTATTATCACAGATGATTGGAAAAAGTTCTTATATTCTTTTATGGAAAAAAAATTTGGATCCGTAAAAAAGGATGCATTGGATAAAATTGATTGGAATGGCTGGTTACATTCTCCGGGAATGGTAATCTTAATTAAATGTATATTTTTTTTTTGGTTATAAAATAAGTAAGACATAAAATAATTCACTCTCATTTGTTTTAGCCACCAATAAAAAATGAATTTGACCAAACGCTTTCAGAAGAATGTAATAAATTGGCTGAAAGGTTCGAATATATTAGTTTTTTTCTTCAAATTGGCTAATTTAATTATTAATAAATTATATGAATTAGATGGAATTTGACAAGAAACAATGAAAAATTTGAAGAATTCTCACCAGCAGACATCGATAAATTTACCACGTTACAAAAGAGTAGGTATTAAGTAAATAATTGGAAAAATTTTATGACAGGAAAAAAGCTAATGTATAAAGAAATTTTTTGAAAAGTGGCATTCTTAGACCGATTATTGGAGTTTCCACCTTTTCCTCACTCATCAATTGCCGCAATGGATCAAGCTTACAATTTCACTACTGCTCATAATGTTGAAATTTGTTATAGATGGCATAAAGTCTGTTTATTAGCAGAGTATGAACCCATGTTTCCTCATGTTGTTAAATTTGTAACTCAACAAGGAAGAACGAAATACGTTAGACCTATATATAGGTAAGCTGCAAAATTTTTAACATTATATTGTTTTAATATTATTAAATTTCTTCTTTTTTTATGTTATTTAGAATGTTGAAAAATACCAAGAATGGATCGGACTTAGCGAAGAAAACTTTTATTGAGAATAAGTCATTTTACCATCCTATTGCGGCAACTATGATTGAAAGAGATATTTTTTAAAAGAATTAAGAATTTGATAATTAAAGCTATGTATCTTATATATATGGTTTTTGATTTTATAAATAAATATATTTGAAATTTTATGTCCATAAGGCAAAGTTTAAATTATTATAACATAGTGATCTAGACATTGATAGAATAGGAATACTACATCTATAACAAATCTATTAATTAACAGAATCTTATCCCATTACCAAAATATAAAATCGGTTCTAATAGTTTCGAAAAATTTTTGATTGTGCCATGAGTAGTAGACCTTTACACCCAATTCTTTTTAGAATGATCACGCATTTTTCTACCATTATGAGATAACAAAATAGTATTGGATGAATAAAACAAATCAAATGAGTCGGATCCCTTAGATTTCCTGATGACTAGTTCTTCTTTACATTCAAATTTTGATTTGAAAATTTACTTCAATAAGCTTATTATTCCTAGACTTGAATTAGACGGCGGGTTATCTTTTGTATAATATCATTTTAGTGGTATATACTCCATATATTATTAAAAAAATAACGTACCATCTTATATATGCTAAAATAAATACCGCATAACGGTTAACAATTTTGATCTTAGAGCCATGAATCTTTGACGAACAAGACCAGAGAAATCGACGAGATCAGAAATCTGATTCAACTCAGGATAAGAACGCTCCTAAGGAAAATACACTGGAGAAGAAATCGAAAAAACATAAGAAATCTCGCGGTGTAGGTAAAGTGGATAAACTGAAGGCTTTTGCATAAATAAGCTTTAATCTCCCATATTTTTTTGTTCAATAAAAGACATGATGGTAAATCATAGATAATAAGTAAAAATCACAGATTTACCACCAGTGTCAAATGCCATGTTTAGCCCAAACATTTGATATATTAAAATTTGAAAAAATATTTGAAATAATGCATATTTCTTTTTTGAGCATTTCATAATAATTAATATCAAAGAGGTGATTGAGTTCACTACCGACAATAACACCATCATCACCATCACTCGAACAATCTGCTTTATTATCACTACAACAATCACCAAGTTATTCATCACAATTGTTCATAGTTCTATGAAATGATTCCAGATAGTAATTGCTATAAGTGAACGGAATGATCGTTTCACTTTATTACACATTTATGTTGTAAGTTATTCGATGGATTATGATACAGCTTAAACATCTGAGACGTTTTAATTTTCTTATCTACAGAAAGTTGTTATTAACATTGTAAAGTGATAAACATGGCACATACCTTTAAATTCATGATAACAGGGAGAATAGGGTGAATGCTAAGAAATTACGCGTTATACGCGACATCATGCGTAATCATACGTAATTTCCTATCACTTAAAGTCAACCCACTCTAATAACTCATAAAGAAATGTGATTCATAGAAAAAAGATTGACCTGATCTGTTTATTAAAAACACACTAGGGATGCAAGCTATAAAGGCATTGGAATTATAATATAACCTTAAAACTCGCCCATTTCGACTACCTATTCGTTTGATGAGAAATATGATAGAAAACATAAAATATAACGGATATATTATAACAGATAAAGAAAAAATATAACATATAAACTATAAAAGATTGAATAAAATAGAAAATAGAGAACAATATTACAAGTGAATTATAACAGATATAATAGAAAGAGTAAAAAAAGTAGAATAATAAATGAAATAAATATTAAAAGGGTAGATAAAGTATTACTGGGAATGGAATCAATTTTGGGAGTGGAATCATACGAATTTGAACAGTAACGGGTAGCGGTGGAATTATCGATTGCTTTTTCGCAAACCTTGCATTTCTCAACGTATACGTTAATTTCTCCGTAATTTATGATATCGACATTCGGTAATTGATCAATTTCATTAATATGGAAGGTGACTTTGCCATGGTTTTCAATGATTTGTCGTTGACGCATCTGACCTTGGCGGTCATCATAATTTTCATAACCTCGATAACTTAGAGCCATTTTGCGAGAAAAATTTTTCACGAACGAATCGTAAACGGTAAGTCAATAATGCCGAATACTCGGAACCAATCAGAAAATAATAAATAAGCTAAGTTTGTTCACATGACTGTGATCAGCATAGTGAACCAATAAAAAAAATTTTTGACTTTTTTCTATAGTACTCGCCTACTATAATTTAATTTTACAAATAACGCCAAATTATGATACATTATGCAGTGACACGAGAAGTGAATGTGACGTGACGGTTAGGTGTAATTACCATATTAAAGTTTATTTTGAGGACCTTATCAGAGAGAAAGATATATACAGTAATAGAATTGAGATAAGAATAATAATCCGTTATTTTTGTTATTTTGATAATCAATGGTGGTCAATGCTTTTTTCAAATGACATTACGTATAATTTTTAAGGAACGTGAGAAAAAAAATATTTGCATTTAAACTATTTCATATTAATAATAAAAGGGAACCCTTAAAAACAGATTTTATCTTTAGTCTTAAAATGTTGATCAGATGTAATTTATCCCCTTTTGTATCAGTTGAACCCGCTTTCCCCCCCTATTTAATTAATAATTTTTGATTTTTAATTGGATAAATTAAAACTTTAAATTTTTAATGTTTTATGAAGGATTTACAACATTTTTCTAACTTTATATTTATTAAAAAATCATTTATATATGATGGCGTAATGAATTCAGGAGAATTACTTAATCTCTCCTTGCAAAATGATAAGATTTCAAGTTATTAATAAGTTTTTTATTACAAATAGAATGCGTTGAAGATCTTTATCAGAAGTATTTGCATAAAAATCATAAAAGTGTAATAGATTGATAGGAAGATAGGTATTTCCTCCTTTCGATTAACCAAAACGATAAAATCACGTCATATACATATATACATACGTATATATATATATACATACACACACACGACAAAACAAAATCAAACATCTTAAAAAAAAAAAGAAAAAAAAAAAAATTATCCCTAAACTCAATTCTATTCTCAATTCCTACTTAAAACATGTTTCACCGGTGATTCTACTAAGCTTTGATTATGAATATAAAATTTACCTAAGCTTTTCTTTTAATATCTAAGTACTTTCGTCACAAATACAGTGAGTTAGACATGACACCAACTTTAATAAAACAAAAATGACAACAAAACGAAAAAAACGAACAGCTTGGTAAAAACAAAGAGACGATTTTAAACAATTCGAACATTTTATACTTAGTAGACCAGAAACCATGTTTCATTAAAAGAAATTAACAAAATTCAGTGCATTATTTTTAACAATGTTTCATCAAATGTAATTAACCAATATTCAGAATTTTTTTCTTTTGGAAATGATTTCAAGAAAACATAATAACATTAGCGAGATTTCAAGAACACATATAACCATTAGTGAGATTTCAAGAACACATATAACATTAGTGAGATTTCAAGAACACATATAATCATTAGTGAGATTTCAAGAACACATATAATCATAAGTGAGATTTCAAGAACACATATAACCATTAGTGAGAATTAATGTCTCAAATTAATGAGACTGAGTGTTTATTGCAAAATAACAAAAAATAGCAAGCTAACACCTTAATTTGATAGTATTTGGACAAATATTCAAAAATAAATCTAGTGCACCTAAACAAAAACAACAATTTCAATCAGAAGCAGCATTGCATGATTAAATGCAATTGTTGAAATTATGAGATTCAATCAGCAGGTGTACAGTGATTCAGCAGCAATTTTGCATGATTAAATGCAATTACTGAAATTATGAGATTAATCCTGTACATCCTGGTTCCGTATTAGTCAATTATCAATTGTATCATTTAAAAATTTTAAATAATACCATTTTGTAATATTTTGAATACTTTGACATCCAAGAAGAGGTGTCATTCCTAGAGTAAATTAGACTACTCATTTATTTTTTTTTTTTTTTTTTTTTTTTTTTATGGTGTGTGGTGTTTATTTTTTTTTTTTTTTTTTTTTTTTTTTTTACTGGAGTCTGGAGTTAACATTTCTTTGAGATGATAATTTGATAATTATCATTTCGCCGAACTTTAATTAGTTCGATTCTTACTTTATTTAGACTAGTCTAGTTAATTTTTTATGCAAATTCAAAGATGCCGGCATCAATTATGAAATTATGTAATACTGTACTAAGATCCCAGTTAAGAATTTAATTAAAATAAATTAAAAATAAATTACGTTTTCTATTTATTTATTTATGTTGTTGTTTATCTTATCATAAACAAGTGTTTTATCCAATTAACAATTGTCTTTGGAACACGTAAAAACTCGTTAGATATAAAAAATACTGTATGAACGAATGAATGATGAAATTATAAAATATTATTTAATTATGTATTTACCGTTTTTGTTGTTTTTTGAAATCATGATAATTATGATGAGAAGTTGTCTTTGGCATCATTTCCAAATGAGCCATCCACTTCGACTTATTTACATCCCAAATAAAGTTTTTAAATTCTGATTAAGCAAGAGAGGATACTAATAAATTCTCTTACAGTATATGAGTCTGTCAACACAGCTAAAGATTCAAAGAACGATTAGTTAATAAAATTTTATTGTAATAAACCGCTCCAGATGTTGAATTATATTACCCGTTTATAAGTATGGTACATGACCAAAATTAAAATAATTGACCATAAATTTTGATAAACGATTGGAGTGACTTCGATAGGGTGCTTACAAATATGCTTACTTTACAGTTTACACTTATTCTGAACTTTCAATAAAAATTTTAAAACATTTAAAAAATTTCATTCTTTTGAATTAAATATAATGGTTAAAAAGATTAAAATTTTATGAACTTTGCCCTAGAAGATTCCGGTATGACGATAATGATTATGTCTGTATAGCATGGTCAATTATCATTTAGATTCCTGATTTTAAAACGGAATATTTTAAGCGGTAATATTTTACATTGCTCACAGTCACAATCTAATTTGTACAATTTTATTAATAAACTATCCTATGCATTAAAAGGAGCCTCCATTACTCCATAAAAAAAAAACTCCGATAAATGATCATTTTTCAAGTTTTTTATTTCGAAAAAACTCCAACATATGATCAATTTTCCAAAAAATTTTTTATAGGGGTATGACAATAATAAGTATGATATGACCTCGTGTGTATGTTATACGATATAAATTTTTATATGAGAGTGTGGTACCATACCAACGGTACAACGATGGTATGGTCAAATATCAGCTATAACAACAAAATAAATAAAAAAAAATTCTTTTCTCGGCATAGATCATTTTCTTCAATTCTTCAAATCTCGTAGTGCTATACTGTATAGAATTTAATATGAAAGTAGGTACCATATTAACCATACATACCAATTTTTAGCACCATACCATATATACAATCATTATGTATATTCTCATTCAATCCCTTCTGGTATTAAACTGGAATCAGAGTTGGGAAGTTTGTCCAAATCTTGTCCAAAACTCAGCACTGCTGGAATTTAACCTAAACCCTTTTATTAATCTAGTGAACTATCAACTAACACGGGTGATCATGATTTAACTCATGCCAAAATGGTCGAACCCCAAACCTTATTATATTTACCATGATTTATACTTAGTCTATTAAAATGGAATATTTTAAACAGTGTTAAATGGTAATACATCACAGATCTAATATTTGTACAATTTTAATTTATGCATTGCTCATAGCATGGATAATACTTTGTACGATGAAGAAGAAGATTGATGATGGTAAAGTCATCCAAGTGGAATATATGAAGATATTCACTTTTACAATTTCTCAAACTTATACGCCTGTACAAAAATTAAAGAGAGGATTCCATGTAAAGTTAATAATAATTAACTTGGCTTTTTTTAAGTTTTAAACTAAGTTCATATATATATCGAACAGATTGGACAAATAAATAATAACCGCGGACTGATTTATATAAAAAATAATTCTATGTTGACATCTATCAATTATACACATCGTTGATAGTTGTTAATATCCATTTATTGGAGTTGCTTAAAAAAATCGGAGTAAAAATAATAACTAATTTTATCAGTTCTTTACCAGCATTTAGGAATTTGACCGGCGCTAAGAAAAATTCACCATGTGACATTAATAAATAGGAGGATCAAATATAGACACGTGATTTACGTGATTGGCGATACTAGATTACTAGATTGTATAATAATACTAAAAATAGATATATAATTATCAATCATTTAATCATTTTTAATGTAGGACTCGCTTATAACTCCGATATAACTAACATTTTTGAAAAATATCGTTATATCAGATATTATATCTTCTGACCCACACTTTTTTAGATATTCTAGTATTTTACAAGCGAGAGTAGTGCGAGAGTGCGGAACCACAATTAATAATAATTAATTGACCCAATAATTATCTATATTATTGAATGCAAACAAACACCAGTACTTGTCCGGTATCCTAGCCTATATGTGATGACAAATTAAAAATAATCGTTTTCATGATCCTAAAGATTTTGCAAATTTGCAAATTTGCAAATATTTAAAAAGTCATATAAAATTGGCTTTGCATAAAACGAACTTTATAAAAAAAAAAAAAGTAAATTTTACAAAGAAACTTACATTAATAACCAAATTCAGCACTTGAAAACAAAACTTTTGACGTGAACCATATATATCAATCCTCGAGATCATTACATCAAGTTTCATATATTCCGCAAATGATTCAAAGTACCGCAATACATACTAGGAGCTCACCCGAATGGACTAGAATTGAATAAGGTCTATTTATACACAAGTATAACAACAGATAATAATTTACTCAAGTAATTTAAGTAATCAAAAAAAAAACAACAAATTATCAAATATCATGACTTTTAAATTACAACAATCTTTCAACAAAAATTAACATATATAAGTATTATTACATATATACCGTATTAAGAAAAGGTATAACGTTTAACTTATTTATTAATGAAATTAATTAATGCATTGTTATTAAAAAAAAAAATTTGAATTATTTCCGAATTAATTCAATTTTAAGGGTTAACATTAGTCAGCATTTAAATTTTTCAGATTTTTTGTCAAATTTTCAAATCTTAATTCCGAATCGAAACTTTAAAAAACTAACCAACAAAAATTACGTAAAATTACAAAAAAAAAATTTTCGAATTAACCTAGTCACAAATGTAATGTACGTACATAATGCATTATGATGTCAATGATAAATATTAAAACAATGTTTACGTTTTAAACTTTAAATCATACGAGTTTTTTTTTTATTTGTATAATTTGTAAAAAAAAATATTTTTCATGTCTCAAGTTTGAATACTAAAAATTTTTTTTAAGATTTTCACCAATAATAAACAGATTTTCTCACCCAATTATTTATTTGTTGCAAAAAAAAATGACTTCTTTCAAAAGTCAAAGACGAATCAAAACATATCAATGAAAGGAAGGAGGGGGTAAGCATAAACATTTAATTTTAATTGTGGTTATTTTGTTTTGATTCATTATTGTAAATTACTGAAACTGTTTATTTCGTACAAAAATATAAATGTGGCTTTATTTGTCTAATGATATTCTAAACATGAAATCATGAATCATTGAATCATGCGGAAAAATAAAAATTCCTGTCTCACAACCTGCCGGCTAGAATCAAAAAGTTCGGTAAAAAGTTTTGTTTTTTTTTTAAAAAAAAAAAAAAAGTCACGTAATATGTTTAAAGTATGCGAAAAAAAAAAAGTTCTACTAATAAATAATATAATGATCCCTTTTTGAAAAATAATAATCCGAAATATGTACGTGAAAACACGTGCACGTGACATAAAGCATCCCGGGCATCCAAAAATCATTTTCAGGTGTAACAGAAAGAATTCTTTATGCAGACCCTTTTTTTTGTGTAAGATACATTAATACCGATAAAGTGATCAACTTTTTTTGGTGTGAGTCATAAGGTTAGATTTAATATTTTATTTTACAAACATATGATAGAATAGTATTAGAATTTGGGTAAATCTATTACAAATCCTAATAAAATATAATATTATTATTTGTGCTTGCACATTTTTTTTTTTTTTTTAAAAAAAAAGGCGAATAATTTTTGAATATTATTATCATTTAATCTATACTCTTATTATAAAGTCCTTTTTGCACAAATTTAGTAATTGAAAATTTCAAATGTTATGAAAAAATTTGGCGTAATGTATCACTAAATGATTTCGTTATTTTTATTTTGATATTATAACTAACTATAAAATCATCATTTATTATTATAATGGGTTAAATGGGGTAATAAGAAGTCACCTCATTTATATATATATGTAATATGTGTTAGTATTTATTGTATGTATGTATTGTATGTACTGTATTGTATATATGTATATATTGTATGTTTTGTCTGCGTCTGTGTGTACATACTGTATTCACTGTATGTATACTGTATATAGAAAATAATAGTAATAATAATAAAAATTGTAAAAAAAAAGATCTAAAATATCTAAAATATCTAAAAAAAAATTTTGACAGATCTAGACTTATACTGGCTAGTTCCTTTTTTTTATGATTACATAACTATATAATTTTTAGAATTCTTTGATTACTTAATTTTATCTCCGTCACTTAATTTTATTTTTAAAGGTAAATAATGTCGGTTAAAGTTTAATCGGATATTCCGTGAAAATCCAATCGTAAAATTTCGGTAATTTCGGTTATGAATGAACCCATGATCTTTTTTTTTTTTTTTGCTTTATAATCATGTTTTTTTTTACGCCAAATTTCCAATTTCTTGATATAAAGTGATTTCAGCTTAAAAGAGAATATAATTTAACACAAAAAAATAATGGGTATATAATCAACTATAATCAATTGACGAAAAGTAGTCGAACACAATTCGTACTTACATAAATGGGAGGGATGAACCGTGCGTTTATTTATTTAATAAAAAAGCAAAACGAGAACCATTACAAATATTACAAATTCCCAAGAAAAATGGTTTTTTTACTTTGTTATCCTTTTTTTAAATTGCAAAAAAAAAAAAATGTAATCATTTTATTGGACAATAAAATGGTTTTCAACTGTATATACAGTATGATTGGAAGGTCGGAATATACGCGAAATATTAAATACGAAATTGTTTCACAAGTAATCAAGTAATTAAAATAAAAGAAAGTATTTTTTTTTTACAAATTTAAACAAGAAAATAATTTTCCAATTTCGTAAGGGTAGCACAACACCGTAAATTAAAAATGAAAGGATATTTTTGATATTTTTAATGATTTATTCCGTAATTTTAACGCGTAAAATTACGCGCAATAAGTTCTTTTTCTTTTTAAATTTTACGACTGGATTTTAATTTTTTTTTTATTTGTTTACGGTTTTGTGCAAAAAAGATTATCACATCTCATGTTATACATTTCATTGTCAAGCGTATCTTTCAAAAGTGATCATCACCAGTATGTGATACGTGATTTGCATAATGTAACACTTAATTTATTATGTGTATATTCGGTGATAAATATAATAATAATAATAATATAAAGTATTATTTGAAATATTTGAAATTAATTTCATTTATATTTTATTTGTTTATTTCTTTTCTTTTTTTTTTTAAAAAAAAAAAAAAAAATCTGGTTAAAAAATATGGTTATTAACAAATGAAAACTTAATTGAAACTAAACAAGAACCTCTCAATCATTCTCCTAAATAAGGCTTATTTGTTATTAATAGTTAAATATATAATATTATTATTTTGCGGGGGAAATTTGTAAGCTGGAGCTGTCATTAATCTGATTGATAATCATTACAAGACTATAAAAAGTGTATCAAATCATGTGTTATCTACAGCTAATCATTCAGACATTTGATTTTGATTCGCCATAATTTTTTTTTTTTTTTTTTTTTGAACTTTCGATTGCACACATAAAGTACAGTATACATAGTACACGTATAATAGATACACGGAGATTTTCAGCAAATGTATCAAGGAGTTCAAAATAATGATAAATAAAAATAGGATAGATTTTTTTTTTTTTTTTGAATGAACAACTAAATTTGTATTAGTATATTCGAATACAATACCAATTGCAAATTATCACAACTACTTTCATTTGTTTAAACGAAAGTTTTTTTTTTTTTGATTAAGATTTTGGCTCGGGTTAGTACTGATTTTAGTAGTTTTATAAAATAATAATAATAATAATAATAAATAAATAAATAAAAATTATAACAGTTCAGGGTCGTTTTTTTTTTTTTCAAGCGACCAATTATATTTATCTTTTTAAATTATTAAATTTCATAAATATTTATAATCATGAGTTGTTGTACGATATTACAAGATCAATCTTTTACCTTTTTTTTTTTTTTAAAGCTTTCTTTCCTTGGTGGGTAACTAATTGTTTCGGAATATATTTTCATTTTTCCGTATTTTTGTGGTATTATTTTTAATAATATATATGCGTTATGCGAAATATTACAGGTCTATTGTTTTTTCTTTTTAAAAAGAAAGAAACAAAAAAAAAAGCAGGGATAAATTTTTTAATTATATAACTATTATTATGTATTGTAACTTTTGTAAAACACAACATAATATACAGATTATTTATTTAATTTTAATAGTTCAAAATTCTAGAATATAAAAAGTAATGCAAGGTAGATCAAATATTTAACACATAGGACTTAATAACAGTTTGAATGACTACTTAAAAGGAATATTAAAATTTCTGGTTTATATACCGGGAATTATTATTTAAATGAAAACCAATCATATCCCATTTATTGGGAATAAACTTACTATACTTAGTGATTCTCTAAAATAATTAAAAATATGCAATCACAAATAATATTTGCGAAGGTAAAAAAAATTTTTTTTATATATATATATAAAATAAAATAGATAATTTTTTTTTTTTTTTTTAGCTTTAAATAAAATTATTTTTTTAAAGTTTAAATATTTTGCGGGATACAATAAAACAAACTTAATAGTAAAAAACTCTTTATTTTTTTTATTTATTTATTATTATTATTATATTATTGTACATTATATACAAGTAAATTAAAGTATTTATTTATTTATTTTTTTTTCTTTTTTACTGCTTCACTCCCTTTCAAAATAGGTTATGCCGTCCGTATATATTATACCTATTGAATAGTAAGTAAAATTAGTCATTTTTGAAATAATTAACATAAAAAAAAATATTTTTTTTTAATATAAATACGTCTCATCATGAAAAATTTTTAAAAAAAATTAAAAACAAAAAGTTAGTCAAACTTTGCCTTTGTTCTTATATATTATATTTTACTTACTATTCCTTTCGTTTCTTTGTTTTCATACTTTTTTTAAAAAAAAAAAATTTTTTTTTTTTTTTAAAAAAAATACATCTCGCTCTTTCGAAATCGTTTGATTTGTTGAAAAAAAAAAAAAAGATTTTAAATTTTTTTCTTCTTTTTCTTTATTTTTCAAATATAATCAAATATAATAGACTCGTCATTTTTTTTTTCCTTTCCTTTTTTTTTTACCTTTAAAAATTCGATATTCCTCTTACCTCTTTTCATCACGACTTTAAGAATAATTAAGATTTATTTTTTCATAATTACGATAAACATTTTTTTTTACACTTTTATCATTATAGATCACAAAAATGGGCAACGCGTTGAGAAAGAATGCAAATTCAATCAGAGACGAATATAATGGACGTAGGAGACCTGCTTGTTTAGGACAAGATCCACAAACTACCCCTACTAGTTTTGGTAGGAAATTTATTATTATCGGTAAATCTAACAACGGTGAAATGAAATATCCTTTACCGGCAAACACCGAAGAAAAAAAAATGTGGCTTGAAGATCCACATTATTTAATAAGACATATGTGGCAAACCAACTTTTCTTCCCCAGTTGATGAAGTTCTTAAAAGAGGTGGCGCAAGTGTATTAGATATTGGGCAAGTAATTTTTAAATATACTATATACAGTACTTGTATATATAATATTATAGTATTAAATTAAAATTTATTAAAATAATATAGTTGTGGCACTGGTACTTGGTCGTTAGAAATGGCCAAAAATTACCCCGAAAGTAATTTTGTAGGTGTTGATATAGCACCAATATTTCCAACAAACCATAATGAAAAAAATTTGAAGTTTACCCTTGGAAATATACTCGAGGGTTTACCCTTCGAAGATAACACATTTGACCTCGTATTCGCAAGACTGGTAGGAGATTCTTTTTCTCAAAAGGAATGGGAAGAAACAGTCTTGCGAGAATTACTCCGCCTTACAAAGTCCGGTTCTTGGTTAGAAATCATGCAAACTGATTCGGAACTTTCGAGGTGTGGTAAACATTTAGAAAAAATGAATCAAGCCTGTAAGTAAAAATTTATTCGTTACTCACTAATTTATTATGTCACATTTCTCACAAAACGTTTCATAATTTATTATTTAGTGCTCGCAATAAATATGAATAATTCAATTTGTGAGAAATTCGAAGATTGGTTACTTACTGATAACCAAGTTTCAAGTATAAATCACGAAATTGCTATTTCTCCAATTGGAACGTGGGCAGGTAAAACAGGAGAGTTTGGGGTCTCCTACATACGTCATCTTTCATCCAAGATGAAGCAACAGATAATGTCCCATCTTAATATGACAGAGGAAGAATATGTCAATATGATGGAAATGGCAGAGCTGGAATATAACCAGTTTACAACGTTTAGAACTTCTCATAGATTTATTGCTCAAAAGAAATAAATCTTTGCGGATTTACATCAAGATGTTTTATATATTATATTTTATATTTATTTTAGCAGGGATAATATTTTAGTGGTTTTTTTTTGTTGTCATTATTCATTATTTTGTATTAATTTTTAAATCATTATTCATAATTTATATATATATAAGTTTTATCCTTTTAAATAATTTAATAAGAGAGAGAAAATATATGTTGTATCTATTTTTTTTTTTGCTTTATTTTATTGCAAGAAAAAAAAGAGAGAGATAAGTATTTTTTTTATATGCATCATTTTTTAACATTAAGAACTCCAAATAATTATTATAATATGAGATAATATGAGACTCTTTTTTCAAACTGGGTTTTTTTTTATGTATACAATAAATATTCGATTCTATGTTACAAATATTTATTTAAAGTATGAGCTATGGCCAATTTACCATGTGAAGTATTAAGGCGCGCAGATCATTCACCTCAATTAATATATATTAATACCAGGTTATTGGTTGATTTAAATATTTTTAAAACTTAACTTACGTACTGTACTTATGTACTTACAGTATGTTAGTATGTTAGTTATGTACCTATGTACTTATGTACTTACGTACTTTAGTTAAAATGTTTAATTTACATTCAATGCTTTTATTGACCACTTTTCCAAGTTAATTAAATTTTTTATTAGTAAATGTATTTTTTTCAAATTCTCGCTTTATTGACCACTTTTGCAAAGTTACTAAAGTCGTAAATGTATTTTTTTTTTCAAATCCTCGCTTTATTGACCACATTTGCACAAAACTCCAAGTTACTAAAGTCGTATGTATTTTTTTCAAATCCTCGCTTTATTGACCACCTTTGCACAAAGTCTCCAAGTTACTAAAGTCGCAAATGTATTTTTTTCAAATCCTCGCTTTATTGACCACCTTTGCACAAAGTCTCCAAGTTACTAAAGTCGCAAATGTATTTTTTTTTTCAAATCCTCGCTTTATTGACCACTTTTGCACAAAATCTCCAACTAATGCAAAATCTCCAAGTTTCTAAAAGTAAATTTATTATTATTCGTAAATATGGTTATAATATTACAGCCAATAAAATCAATATAAATAAGGTTTTTTATTACTATTATATCAGATAAACAGGGATAAAAAAACAATAGCACAAAAACAAATAATAATAAAAAAGATTTTTTTTAAAGTTTCTTTAAAAAGAAAAGATATAATAATATACTTTTCTAAAATAAATGGCGTATCATGGACCGTATGTAAATCCTATCATGTACATTGAATTGATTGTTTATATTCGGCATAATAAATAGATGTACCCAAAATTGTTAACATTTAGGAGTAAATGAACAAAAACTTTTTTGGGGAGAAAAGAAAAAAATGATTTTGGTTGGTTCTCCATTGAAAGTTTAATAATATTATTGTCCAGGGATTCTTCTTTTGGAATTTATTATATAATATTATAAGTTAAAATCAATAACTTTCCATTTATTTGTTCATTCATTAAGTTTTCCTCGAATTAGCTCGTAAAATGCCTTTTTTTTGTTAAACCATATAATAATTATCATATGCTTATAATCCTATAATCTTAAAAAAAGATTTACCCAATCATTTAATAATCAACCCTTCCCAAAAAATGTATTACTAATTAATAATCGGTTTAAGTAGATTAAATAATTTAAATCTGCAGTGTTCAATTATAGTTATTTATACATACAGTATAATATTTATTTTTATTTATTTATTTATTTTAAATTAAAAAAAATCTTTTTTTAAAAAAAAAAAACTATCTGGGAAAAATTGGAAAAACTTTGTATTGGATATTTAATTAAAAAAAAAAATAGTTTTTTTTAAAAAAAAAGGTTTCCCGAATTTTATTTTTATTTATTTTTACTTTTTTGTTTTTATTTTTATTTTTTATTTTTTATTTCCATTGCATGAAAAAAAAAATCGAAAAAAGACCAATTATTTAAATTAATCTAAATAATCCATGTAATAAATATTTACGTACGCCCCTATTTGTTACAATTTAAGATTCTTTCTTTTTCACATTAAAATCTTTTGATAAATCTAACATAATTGATTGATTTAAGAAATTCTCCCTGCATTTAAGAATATTTTACGATAAAATGATTTTTCAATCCTTTTTTATTTTTTAAATTACGTGCAGGAAACAATTAAATATTTATTTATTGTAACATAATAACAAAAACAATATATCTTATAAATCTTATTAAAAAAAAAATCGAAGATTTTAATCAAAATATTCCGTTGCATTCGGTAAAACTATTTTAACTTGCATTTTTTTGTTAGTTTTTTGTTTTACGTTTAACAGTTTGAATCGGAAAAATCGGAGTTAATCGGATGTTTAATTTTTTTTTTTTTTTTAAAAATAAATAAATAAATAAATAATAAACCTTTAATAAACTTTTTTTTAATAATGTATGAAAGAAATAATTTAAGATTATTAATCTTTTTTATTTTTTTTATTATTTTTTTTTTGTGTTTTTTTGAAAAAGATTTATTAATATATGTTCTTCCCATTAAAAAAAGAATTGTTTATTTCTCTTGTTTGTTTCTAATTTTAATATATATTTAATTAAGTTAATTATAATTAATTAGGTTAATTAGGTTTTTAATCATCTTTTATGACGAAATCCGGAAAAACCCATTATTGGTCGTTTGGATCGACAAAAATGTTGTGAAGCCATATTTTTTTCCTAAGATCCAAATTTTTTTAATTTTTTTTTTTTTAAAAAAAGAATTTCATTAATTAAAATTTTAAAAATTAAATGCATAAGGTTTTTTTTACTTAGATAGATAGATAGACATATAAATATCTATTTATATATTTTAAGTTTTTTTCATTTCGAATTAATTCTAGGATGAAACACAAAGAAAAATGTCATTGCATACATAAATTAGGAGCAGTCAGTAATTTCTGCGAGAAAGATTCATACTAATTATGTGTTAATTATGCGCATGTATGCATAAACAAATAAGAAAATTTGAACACATGAATTTTGCTCACCTTATATTATCTGCAAAATGCAGTGTAAAAAAAGAAAATTATTAGTTTTATATACAGTATCTAAGATAACTGTAATTCGCACAGAACTTTTGAACCTTTTTGAATAAATTTATTTTTTTTATTTTTTATTTTTTTGGTAAATTAATATTACTTTAACCATATAATAAATATTACTCTTGCATACTTGTTTATAAAAATTGTCTAAAAATGGGTTAATTAAATTTATTTTAAAAATTCTTTTTTTTTTCAAAAAAAGTAAAAATAAATAGAGATTGTTACCTTTTATTGAAAAATTCCAATTTAATTCATAGATTATGCATTATAGTTATATTATGAGTATTCGGGATCTTCACAATCTCTATAATTACAAATTAACGAGATAAATTTCGACGGAATAACCGGTGTATTTCCGTCATGTCTTATCTCGTAATTCTTTTTGAAATTATAATTGTAAAAATTTTTTTCGTATGAATTTCCTTTTTTTCGCCTATAACTGCCAGTTTCATTCGTCAGGCATATCCTTGCATGGAATTGTCCGGGATCCGAACTTATAATTTGATCACTTGGTGAAACGGGATAGAACGGAATGTTAAAATTCTGCCGGGAAATTGTCCTACCACATGATGTGAAAATCTTTTGCTGTTATTTATTTTTTTTTTTCGTTCAAATACCTAAATGGCTTGTGTCATATTTTGTGCCGATCAAAAAAATCATATTTGAAATCCACATATTTCTTTTTTTTTTATTTTTGATCCGCAGCGAATATCAATGTACCCGAATATAAAGAATATAAATAATTTAATTTATAGATACACAATATATAAATTAATAATAGATCGATTAACTTTTTTTTTTTTTTAACCCACGTGTAATAAGCACAAATTCTTAAAATTGCATAATAATAATCAAAATATTTAATTTTAATTCGAAAAATAATATTTGTATAATATATAAAAAAATTTTTTTTTTTTTTTTCCTTTGAATTTTCTGATTGCATTCAATTTTATGTTTTACCTGTTTTTTTTTCACCCCTGAAACCTTAAAAAAAAAAATAAAAGGAAGAAAAAATTATCTTTTTTGAGAAAGAACATGATCACAAATTACTCTTGTCATACATTTGGATAAAAAAAAAATTTTTTTTTCGATACACACATACACTTATGTATATTTTGTATATACAGTATATATATAAGTATATATTTATGTGTATACATATATATATAATGTATATATATAATGTGTATATATATATAATTATAATAATATAATAATAATAACAATAACAAATAATAAAATAATAAATTTTTTTTTTTTAAAGTTTAGTATTAATGAATATTAAAAAGGTCAAATTATTTTTATTAAATCTTTTTATTATTAAAAACGAAATTATAATTGGAGTCATTAATTTTAAATGATTCCACTTTTGTAAGAATAATAAAAGATTTTTTTGTTATTAGAACAATAGAAAGAAAAAAACATTTTTTTATTGTATAATAGAAATTAAAATCAAAACTAAACTCAAATGAGAATATTCATTTCTTTTTCTTTGAAAGAAATAAGGTTCCCGATTGAAAAAATGATTCGTTTACTTGTTTCTTTGATACAAGTTTTTTGAAAACAATTTAAGACAACTTAAGCGTAATCTATTTTGTAGATCAAAAAAAAAACTATTCGAAGTAGATTTTTTTTAGAAGTCGCATTCTAGACCAGTAGAATACTTTAAAAATAAGGTTTTTGTTATTATTTTTTCAAAAGGTATTCATTTATTCATTTATACATTTTATTATTTATGTATTTATTTATTTATTTATTTTTATTTTTATTATTATTCTTCTTTTCTTTTCTCTTTTTATTTATTTTATTATATTTTTTATTTTTATTATTTTATTTTATTTCATTTTATTCTATTTCATTTTATTTTACTTTTTATTTCTTCATTCGCTAAGTTTTTTTTTTATTGTGCAAATTTTCTTTTACACAAAAAAAATTTTATTTTTTTTTTTTTGTGATTTTGTAAATCTAAATAAATAATAAAAGTTATTGAGGGGATTGGATTGTAATTGATTGTTGATTGAAATACAAATTAAACCTAAAAAGTTATATGTATATATTGTATATAGTATATATAGCATATATGATGTTTCTTTTTTTCGCATCACGTCACATATCATACGTTCAAAATACTTCATCCTCTTTCGCGGCAATGATAATCAAAATTGATTTATTCTAATAATCAAGATTTAAACTGGTTTTATGCATAAACAATAAATTCTTTTTAATCGAATAAAAAAACTCAATCGTTATTGATGTATCTCATCGATTAATAATATAATAATAATAATAATTTAAACATGTTTTTAGAATAAACCCACCAATCTCTTGATACAATCTCCTTATACAATTTCTTTATTATAGAAAGATTTACCATAATATATTTTTAATTAGTAATTTTTTTATCTCTGGTTAACTCTTAAATGAGTATATTGAATCAATTATCTTTTTTTGTTAATAAAGCGTTTTTTTTTTTTTGGTACATTACACGATTATTGTAAATTAAGTGTCCAAAAAGTACATAAGGAATCTTATGATTCGAATAATAATAATAATAATAATAATAAATAAATATATAAGTTATATATATTATTTATAATAACACGTATTGTATAAATCAAAAAAATAAAAAATTTGTCAGGGAACCAAACCTTAGGTGGCTAGTATTTCACGGGATACCGATCATTTTGCCGGTCGATCTGCGCGGAAAAAACTGCAATAGCAGATAGATAGGGGCTATACTAACCTTGTAAGTTGTAATCAAAAAATTTATACAAAGTACATGAAAAAAAATTATGTATATTACACAAGTTTCCGAGACTTTTTTTTATTTTTTTGAAAAATTTGTTTCGGATATTATCGGCTGTTCCGTATTTTATGGATTCCTAAATTTTTTTTTTAAGCCTAAAAAATTTCGGATACTTTTAATTAAAATTATTCTCTAAAATAGACTCAAAACTTGTTGATCAAATTTATTACAAGTAACACCAAAATAAAATTTATATTACATTCGGCTGTACATTTATTATTGTTATTATTGTATATGAGTTTAATTGTAATTATTTTGCAGATATGATTGATATCAATTAAACTGCGACTTTTTTCACTAGTCCAAGGAATTTATAACCGTAATAATAACTATACGTAGTAAACTGTACGTTATTCGGATATCCCGTTTTTTTCAATGATAGTTCCTTTCTGATTTCAGACATTTCATTAATTTTCGGTTTTGATTTATAAATTATTCGTTCGAGTTAGAGACTTAAAATTCTTTTTAAAAAAATTATTTTAACTTAAACAATCACTTATAAATGCCAAGAACCAGTTTCCCATAAAACCGATGATCTATTGACCCATAATTTCAAATTTATATTAACAACAAGGTTTAAATGGTACAAATAATAAATAATATTTATAAGATTTATAATATTGCATCACGTTTCCATTTTTTTTTATTCTTAGAAATAATATGTAAATCATAATTTAATTTTAATATGGATAATATCTATTTTTGGATTTTACGCAAAGCAATTATGTTATTTATTTAAAAAAAATAGTGTATGATATACAGTATAGAGCTTTTTTTTTTTTAAAAAAAAAAGAGGTAAGAGCGTGGGTTAACATGAGTTAGCGTGGATTAAAAAAAACTACTATACAGTACCTTATCAGTTATGATAAATATATCTCCAAAAATAAATATTCTTAGGAAACAGTATATGTCTTTTTTATGATTAATAAACTCTATATAATATTTTAGTTTATGTGAGAATGAAAAAAAAATACTGGGAATTGAACAAAACCCTATATAATATTTTGGTTCATGTGAGAATAGAAAAAAAATACTAAAACTCTATAATGTTTTGATTCATATGAGAAAGGAAAAAAAAAATACTGGAAATTGAATAAAACTCTATATAATATATGATATTTTTTTTATTTTAAACTTGTAGTATAATAATTTTTATTATAATAAGACTTTTTCTGTAATAATTTTTGTTAACTTATACTGTAAATTTCTATATAATAAAAAATTATTATTTAGAAACATTTATTTTTGTATGTTCTTTTAAACTGTAAAAGGAAAAAGTAATATAGTTGTCATTCTCTATAGTTCCCCTATATAAGCACACCTTCTCTTAAGTTATACTACTTTCTAGTTCTGATTTTTTATATAGTAAATACCTTCTATATAGTTACAAATTAATTATGGTCATTATCACAGCAATCATTAATCCTGATATAATAGTTAATATATGAAAAATTCTCTATTTATATTACATCATATGTATCTTGCATTCTGAAAATAATTATTTCATCAGTTTCATAATATAATTTTATAATAACATTGCTTCTATATCTGAAATTAATGCTTGTGGTTCTATCAATACCCCATCTCTACATCTGGTACTTTTTCTGTTAATTTTAATGTAGGTCTTGCTAGTACCTTTGCTGATGATGCCTTTACTAATGATGCCTTTGCTAATGTTCCCTTTGCTGCTGATGCTTTTGCTACCAGTGCTTTTGCAGCTGGTATTTTTGCTACCAGTAATAATACATGTGAAGATGGATTCAAATTCATTTTTTTCATAAGCAGGTGGATTTGATTTAATACTTTCATCAGCTGTTGATGGTGCTTGTGAAGGTTTAATACTTTCATTAGCTGCTACTTGCTAGTGGTACTTGTAGAGGTGGACTCGATTCAATACTTTCATCAGTTGTTGGTGACAATTGCAGAGGTTCAATACCTTCATCAGCTGTTAGTAACGCTTGTGAAGGTTCACTACTTTCATTAGTTTCTGGTAATGCTTGTAAAGATGGATTTGATTCAGTATTTTCATGATTGTTTGATTCTTCTTGAAAATTATTATCATCAGCATCTCCAACAGTACCTATAAAATTTAGATGTAAATTATTATAGTTTTATAATCAAGAACAATTACATAATTTGATAAATTTAACTTACAAAAGTTATTGATTTTTGCCATCCATTTATTAATATCTTCAGAATAATCATTTATCATATTTCAATTACAATATGCTGGTAAATTTATGGTAAACTATGTTATATCAGATATAGAAACATTATTTTTTATGTGATTTTAGCTGCCAAATTTTTCAATACAACGCATATTTAAATTTAACCAGCTGTATTGAAAGTTGTGAGATCATTTATTGCTAAGTCACAATTTAATATACAGACAAGTTCTGGATCATTAGATTCATGATATAATGTTGAGCAGAGAGTTGATGTTGAAGATTTCAGGAGAAAATGTCCAGATGTTAAATATTGCAATAATTCTTTTAATGGTCTATCTATATTAATATTAGAATCTGACACTATAGTGTCAATAGTATCAACTATACCAGCTGAATTCTATAATTAGATAGTTAAGTAAGACTTTATAAATATAGAAATTTAAAAAATTAAATATTATTCATATCTTTTACCTGTAATCTAACAAAATCAATTCGTATTTTTTTGTAAAATTCATATAAAGACTTGTAACGTTCAAGTTCAATCAAAATATCCTGGAGAAATAAAAATATTTTATTCATATGTATGAGGTGAGTGCTGGGAAAAGGAACCAAATTAAAATTTTTCTCAAAAAAAAGTTCTTAAGTAAAATAGATGTAGATTTGAACATTTGATCCAGAATATTTGTTATTTTAAAAAAAAATGTTTTGTCAATTTGGTCTATATATGAAATAACTCTTAATATTCAGAAAAAGAAGTGGACAAATAAAGGAAAATTGGACAAAGTTGTCCAGAAATGAAATAAAGGAAAAGTAGATGATACAAAAAATGGACGAAAATGAAAAAAAGTAAACAAATTGTAAAGACCATTTCTCAAGCTTACCACACTTCTTCCCAATAAAATCCTGAATAAAAATCATATGATTGAAGTTTTTGTCTAGGATGAGGATTATTCTAGAAGTAAATTTATACATCATATTGTGCTACAAAATTTTAAAGGATAATGTACTGCGCTATGTAATTAATCGTGCAATTTTGATGAGTTTGGACATGGTATCTAGAGTCCAGACTCTACCATCAGAAAAAATAGTATTTCTTACATGTATTTTACAAATATATATTAATAAAGCATTTATATATCTGCTCATATCAGGGTTTATCAGGGTTTTATTCTACATGCTACTACTAAAATATAATATACTTTACTATCAATGTAGACTTTCATGATAACCATATAAAAATCCTATCATAAGTATGTTATAAAATTCATGTGCGCCAACCCGCTATTATAGTGTAAAATATATTAAAATATTGGCAGGTAGTAAGTGAGTAACGGAAATTGGCTAAGTAAGTAACGTAAAACTATTATTTTGAGTCAATTTACATTACTCCCCTTATATAAGGCATGAAACGTAATGTCAATTATATTTACTTTACGTTACTTCCCTTATATAAGATACAGTAAATTTACCTTTATTTTATGTACATTATTACTATGGTGCGTCTTATCTATAAACCACAATAATATTAGATAACTAAATTTTTATAAATTATGAACTAAGTAATATAAAAAAAACTAAACTGATAGAATGGTAAAGCAACATAAGCTGCATATTTCTATCGGTTTATTTTACAAGTTTTAATAATAATATTATGTGATATAATAGATCAAAAATTGATAATTTTAGTAAGTGATAATAGTCAAAATGGAAAATTTCGGACTAGTCTTTATGGATTCCATAAAAAATTCATGGAATTTAACAAAAAAAATTTTTTGCCGCTTACGTGGCAAAATTATATGTAATTAGAGTATTGTAAAAATAAGTTACACAATATAAATAAATGAATTTTTACAATTTCGGACTATGTGGTTTATAGATGAAATGTATCATATCACGTGACTTTTCATTTGTTAATATGTTTGCAAAATACAATTTAATACTTATGACTAGAGATATTTTTAAAACTGTTAAATAAAAATAAATAAAACAAATATAATTTAATATAAAATAAAAAAATTTATTATATTTATTTGCTAATATTAGTATAAACTTTATTAATGGAATGCTAAATGTAAAAAATCCTTATGTGCAAAGATCTATTAAAATGCCAGAAAAAATATAAAGAAATATTTATCAACTAGGAAATCTATTATTAATTTTCTCTTAATTCTAATAATTCTTTTTTTAAAGTTAATCTTTCCTTTAAAATTTTATTCCTCTCTCTTTAAAATGCAAGAATTTCTTCTTGTTGTTATTAATTAGGTAAATTTGATTCTTTTAAAGCATTTGAATTATTTTAGTGGTTGAATTTGTTTTTTGCTTTTTTGTTCTACTTGCTTTTTTTGTGGTATTAGCCCTTTTTTCTAAAATATTTTTAAATGTTACCGTATAGCACTGCCCAAAGTATCCCCCTTTGAGCGTACCCCCACTTTAAAAGACCCGGGTACTTTATTAGATATAAAA
>JADRCO010000704.1:0-27923 GCA_021464525.1 Rhizophagus sp. LPA8_4_AMF
ATTTAGGATTTGGGATTTGGATTGGCAATTTTGAATTTGGGCAGCATGTATATATCAGTATATATATTGAATGTTTTGGAGGGGACGTATTGTAACATGTTCGTGATCGATATAAGTTCATTCGCTAATATAAGTAATGAAGAAAAAAGTTTCTAAATGAGCAATACGTCCAAACTTCTATATTAATATTTACCAATTCACTTTCATTACTCCAATCAATTGATGAAACTATAGATCAGTATTTAAATAGATCTATTAGTGTGATAAGTCTATAATAGCTATTTATTATAGGTGTAATAAAAGTTTTTACTTTATACTCTTTATTTATTTAATATAAGATAATTACATAATAATTTTGAATTTTTAAAATTTAAAAATTATATAATCATATATAGTATATCATAGATGTTAAAGTAATTCCAGTTAATTATAGTATTTTTATATAATATATATACTGAAGTTTTATTGATTTATCGTTTACAATAAAGTATATAAAAAAATTTTTAATATATGTAATTTATACTACCTTATAAAAAAAGAAAATCTGGAAAATATATAAATGTAATTGAAAATATCCAGATATATACAGAAAATATTCAGATGTATATAAAAAAGATTTAGGTATCATATACATAAAATATACCAGATTTTAAAATAATTTAATGAAAGAGATGAACTATTTTTAAAATCTAGTACATTTTCTGGTTATATTTGAATATTTTCTGTATATGTCTAGTCAGTCAGAATCTAAATAATACTAAAAAAATTCAGATCTGATTTTGTATAAACCTTATAATAAATTCTAGTTTCGTTATATTAACTTTTTAGCTTTAAATTTTGCTATCTTAAGAACTAGTAATTGGATTTTGATAATCTTGGACTTGTTAGATTCATCTTATCAAGATGAACTTTTTGATATCTACATCATTTCTGTAGGTGCAATATTGACAGATATTTCATTTTGAAATTTTTGTTACATGAGATTAATAAATTATCTTAATATTATTTAGAGTCCTGTCAGTCTAGATGATTTTTATATATATCTAAATATTTTTGTATATATCTGTATATTTTCTGGATTTTTTTTTTATAGGGCTGGTTTAATGATAATTAAAATTTTAATATTTTAATTCTATCTAAAATTAATATTTTAATTTTTAATTATATAATAGTAGTAATATATTTTTGTTATATTACTATGCAATTGAATAATGTATGCTACTATTAAAAAATCTGAACATTAATATGGCATAGTTTATGGGTTTTAAAATCATGTATGAATTGCATATTTTGCACATTTAATTTTAAATACTGTATAATATGTTTATAGATTTGTATACTAAGATATAATTTTACTACTTTGGTTAAATAAAATTAATTTTCTTTATTAATTATTATAAGATTTTATTTGAATTTTATAAGATAACTGGTGCTGATTTTTGTCTCAAAGTCTCTTTTAATGCCCGGCTATTTTAAACAATTCAGTAGTCTGTTCACTACTTTTAATGTTTCTTATAAGCATATTATTTACATGTTTATATCATTTATATTGATAAAAATTGCAATAATAAATTCAACTAACATTTAAATTCAAAACGGATACGAGTATTTTTAGAACAGAAGGAAAAGTTTCCAGATTATCCAGCACCTCCAACACTTCATTATGTCAAATTCCACTTATATAACCTTATAGATTATTAATATGCATCAATCCTAAAGTTAAGACATTAGTTAAATTATTGCAAAGGTATAATTCATATATAAGAACATACTTGTATGGATAATTCCAACTGTTTGCATTTTTGCACGCTTTTCCTATTCCAATCTATCAATTTTACTAGCATGCCCTAAGGGCTTTAGGTAACTTTAAACCCGCCTCTTTAAGAAACTTGGTTCCATGATCATCCGTCCAAACACTATTTTTTTAATAAAGTAATCTATCTAAAATTTTGTACTAACCTAACATTTTTGACTAGTATAAATTCTAATATAATGTCTAACTAATCCTTCATAAAAGTCACTTATTATCTTCCAGCTTCGCCTGCTCCAAACTCATGTTTATCACCATTAGTAACAGACCTCACGATCCAATCGCCCCTGCGACCCATTCTTCGGACTTTCTTTCATATTTTTTCGAGAAGCTGTAGCCAAACTCGTACTCTCACCCCTTGATGTTAAACACTGTCAGATTCATCAATAAACAACATATAATTCTTAAAAGTTACCTGACGACGGATATCACATTAATATCTCCGAAAGCTTGATCAAAAATTACGTTCCAAATGTGACAATTGAACCAAGCTTCCAGTTTCGTGTCTTTCATGCTCCCACCTTGAATTTCTCAAACTCTGAAATAATAAATAAATCTAGTCGGTCCCGCCGATGCATCTAAAGAGCTTTAATAAACTATTTATCAAGAACAAAAATACTTACAATGAATAAAGTGCATAGATTGCATAATCCTTGTCGTGATGTTTTCATGAACATAATTGTTACCAAACATCTTTGACTTTATGGTCTCTCGAATCTCATTCAAGCTAGTCTACAATAGGAAAAGGGATTGGTGACATTGTTTCAACACACCTATCTTTGTCATTAACATGTAAATGAATTATTACCTTGCCAACGAATTCATATAGAAATTCAGCGATTTCATCTGGGAGATCAGGTACGTGAGGGCCGGTGGCACAATCAATTTCGTCAATTTCGTCAACTTCTGTGTCATTGAAATGCGATGAAATTAATTCATCGTTGACGTCTATAATAAACGAATGGATAGCACTAAGAAAAAGGAACAAGACCACAATATAATAAACTTATTCCTACATGAATATAATCTCATGCATGAATACTAACTGCTCGAATTCCAGTTCTTGCCCTAGTTTAATAGTTCTTTTTCGACGAATCTTCCAGTCGAAAGTCTCCACATGCATTGCTTATCCATTAACTTAAAGACTGTATCAATTTCCTCTCGGGTTTTCTTGCTTAGTCTAAATGGTCCTACCTAGACAGGAAGAGCATAAATTTGGTTATTTGTAAAAAAAAGTTTAAAAATTACCAATGAAGATTTACTTTTTTTTTTCCTTCGCCACTTTGGTCACTTTCCTCGCCTCTTCACCACTGATCGCATCCTTCATCTCTTCTAGATCTTGTGAGAATAATACACATTTACAACGAACAACACCTACCAGATATAATTTACCTGTGTATCGAGATCACTTGTTTCAGAATCATCATATATGTGATCCTGTGATTCCTAAAAAAAGAATGCAATCATTCTGTCTTAATTGAACATCGTGACAACCTAAAACAATCCACACTAATGTGAAGTCCATACCTCATCCTCCTTGTTTGTTTTGTTGCCTGTGATTTCCGATCCAGATGAACTTGCTTGGAAGAAATTATCGATCTCATTATTCCAATCCTATGAAAGAATGAAATCAATACCACAAACTAGGGAGTAAGAATAACAAACGATAATATCTTCCAGTATAAACATCAGCTTTCTGATTCATTCGATCATTTGTTTTTGCGGTTTGAAATCTTTTCGCGTTTTATCCGTTAAAATTACCCTTTGCTAAATAAAGAAATTAAGAATACTTCATCCATAGCCCAATGATGCAATGACTTTCATACTTACTTTTGCTCGTGATCTTCTTACATCTAATAACGTATCCCCGATGATTTTCAAACTTGCAAAAATGTTGACATGATCCCACTTTGAAAAGTATGTCTTAGCGAAAAACTGGTTGATATTAGAGTGAGGCATGCAAAGGTTTATGTCCAATCTGAATTTGCCAATTTTGTCCATCTGTTCTTTAGAAAAAGTGAATTGATTAACAAACAGTAACCAACAGTCCCACAAAAATACTCTTTCCCATCCAGGTTCAGGTTATTCAGTCACAAACACGCGGTTGAGCACATGAAGTTCGCAAGCAATTAACATTTAACTCATAACCACCCTTCTTTCGAATCAGGGAGAAGAATATAATCTCCTGCGACACAGAAGAAATAAGCTCTTTCCGCAAACCTCTCCTCTTACACGTGTGTTGAACACGGAAGATTTGCAAGTAAACCCCGGGCGTTAGTATCCCAGCATCCTATCCGTCTAACCAGGAATACCACCTTTCGTGTTGAACTTCCAGGCGGGCTTGGTGGTTCCCATGCAACAAAAGAGACGAGTGTACGTGAAATCAGATACTAATATCAATATTAACGAATACTTAACCTTGATTCAGCTTTCAAATTTTTTTCTTGAATCGAAAACGGGATATATAAGATTTGTGTTAACAAATTTTTTGAATGGGTTATTCATACAAGAAATAGATTGAATCAATTGAATCATGTACTTATGTAATCAATGATAACTAACTTGTTATTTAATAATTTATTAATCTAAAAATCATATTCTATAATCTATATATAATATTTTATATTAAATGTTAAAAAATATATTATATGACCTATCTACCAAACATTTGATTTTTAAAGCTTTTTATCTTTAAAGATTCCATTATTTTTAATTATTACGTACACTACTTAGATGTAATTTGAAAGTAGCCTCTTATGTTATTATTATCATTATTATATTAATATTAGTTTAAAATGTTCTTCTATATATAGTAAGCAGTGCGCAAACCTAATTTAAAATATTTCTTGGACTTGTATCTTTTCCGAACAAACCTCTTTGCGATAATGGTTAATATAGGTACCGTAGACAATGTTCAAATTCAACTGTGTTACCTCGTGTAACAATCCAAGCATGTAGAAGACTAGAAGTTCATGTTACTAGATTAGTCGATCATAGTGTCGCGTAAATCTGATTGCTAACACTTTATTTTGTTGGCAATTAAAACTATAATCATTTCGACCTTAAAAGAGCCAAATTATGAGCCTTCGTCGTCCGTAGTTCCACAGAGTACTCTAGAGGAACCGGCGGCGAAGGCTGCCACGAAGTTAGCTATAGTTCAAGATTTGGCAGAGCAAAGTTCGACGCATAAGACTTCGCCGCAACCTAAAACGTCGATATCGCTTGGAGCTATTGATTCACCGGAAAATCCCTTTGGACCTTTAGCAGTTGCAAGAGAAAAAGTAGCTAAAATACAAAAATCACCTCCACTTTCGCAAGAAACGCGTAAATTAAATGATACGATAGTATATATTCGGTAATTATTTACATTTCCTTTTTGTATTACGCGTATAATTCAAGTTTTAAAATTTTTTTTCCTGAGACATGGAAAGAATATCACTTTAGAACTACATCCTGGCGATGAATATATTGTTACTACTCTTATTTTCGCGTTTAATCATTTAAATTAAATTATTTCATTGATTAATTTTTTATTAGACCGCTGACCAATTCTGCAAAATTATTGTGGAAATCACAAGAACCATTATCGGAACAAATTAATGAATTAGAGATCACTGATTCTGATGACTCTTCGTCACAAGAAGACTCAGAATGGCGTGAAACTTTTATTGATACAATTATGGAAATTGAGTCAAATAGTGAATTGATCGAAAGCGATTACCCCAGGAATCCTTTTCTTGTTCCAAAAAATTCAATTAAAAAAGACGAGATTTCATGCGATTCTTCGCCGCGCGAGCTAGACACATCAATTATAAGAGATTCTCCAAGTAATCCATTTCTTTCACCGCCTGTTGCAATGAAAGAAGGGTCGGGTAATAAAGTTAATGAAAATCAATTTGCGCAAGTATTGTAAGTAAATGATATTACAAATATTTTTTTTAAAAAAAAGTTTTTTTATAAATGTTTATCATTTTCATAATGTTTATAGTCGGGGTGTACGTTATCCGGTTCCATCAAATTTTTATGATTATGAAGATGAAGATGACACACTTTGGTATAAATTAACATCTATTATTATTTCCTTAGTTATTCGTTTGTTTATTAAAATATGTATTATATCTAAAGTTCATTGGGAGCGTCTATTAAACCGCGAAGTATAGTTCCACTATTACAAGTTGAGGCTGAAAGATCAGAGTCTTCCATTGGTCCTATTGACTCTGACTCTGATGAAGAAATACATTATGTAATTAGGTAATTACATTCATATTTATTTATTATTTTTAAAACGATTTGTTAACATAATTTTCGTTACAGAAAACATACATCAACACCAAACGTGACAGATGTTAATTACAGAAATAATAACGAAATCGGGGAAGAGTCGGATAGTAGTAATTTAGAATCTGATGTAAGGATTACATTCTTTTTATCAAATATATTTCGCTTAATTCTCGAATAATTTTAACATTGTTATTCTTATTATCTAAAAGTCACAGAGCACAAGAATTACAGATTATGCTAAAAGAGCTAAGCGATATCAATATCATCCGTATGCTAAATCAACGGTTACTAATCCTCGGAAAACGAATAACGGGATGGAAAATTAGCTTTTTATTTTGATAAAAATTCATCACTGGTTTGAGCAAGAATTTTTATCCTAATTGAAAAAAAAACATATAGCGTAACTTTTTTTTGTCACTACATTAGACTATTTGACTTTATTATTTTTATATTTGTAAATTTCATTATATTTGGGAGAAACAGAATTTTTCACACAAATATTGTAATGTATATATATATATATATATATATATATTGGATTTGCAGGATATAGGTTTGAAAAAAGAAATCAAAACAATATTTCATTAATTTATTTAATGGAAATCGTTTAAGCATTAGTGAATGCAATGAGTGCACATTTTTAAAGAACATAATAAATTTAAAATTATGAAATTTATAGTGTGTTGCTATTATACATGTGAAATACGTTTATAATATATCGTTTTTGATCCATCTGCTATAACCCCGTTTCTTGTATCTTAATATATTGTGTTAAATTTTATATTATCAAGCAACTCTAAGTTTTTTTTCTAAATAACTTTAATTTAAAAAATATCAAATAACGACATTTTTAATAATTCCATAATATAATTTATTAATACACAGATTTATAAGAACCTTCTTCGCTTGGTGGTAATCTCCATTCTTGTAAACAAAGTTTTTTATATTCTTCCTGAGGTAATCTTAATTCCCTATATTATCAAAAATAAAATTAAATTAAGGAATGATAAATTCAACTTTTTAAAATTTCCTTCAAGTCTTTCTCATAACCTATTGATTCATAATAAAAAAGGATACGGATTCTCAACAAATTTCAATAGCTGTTTAATAGCTTCAATCTGATTTTTAGCTATCTCAATGTTCTTCTGTTTAATATAATTCAAGAATTCTTGATCTTTTTTAATTTCGGAAATATCAATAATTTCATTTATATCCTCCTTTGGTAATTTTGTTGATCTTGAAGAATTTGTTGATTCTCTATCTTGCGTTAATAGCCGGTTAAGTGATGACGATGATGTGGTCGTTGGTGATAAAGTTGACTCGTTAGATTTTATTTCATTAAATTTTTTGTTTACTTTGAGGAGATAACTTATCATTGCTTCTGGATTACTTTCTCGTAATTTTTGACAAATTATATATCTAGCCAAAAAGGAAATTAGCATTAAGCATGGCTTTTAAAATTTAATTATTCTGAATTAAAATCAAAACAAGTTACCTTTCTGAATTTGCAGGTCTACTTGATAATGGTTTGATGATACAAATCTTTTCAAAATGACGATATAATATCCATACGATACCTCCAGTGAATGGTGTAAATATATCAAACAATTTTAATACAAAATCACCATCTAAATAAAACAAGTATGTACACACATATATTAAAAAAAGTCAATATATTGTTACAAAATTCTAAAATTCATTCATGGGTAATTACCTTTTCGGAGTGTCATAAACATCGTAACTACTTGACATAATATAAGTTGTTTTAAAAGAATTTCTTGGTATTGTTCTCTTCCTCTTACATCAAATCCCTACAAAGTATTTTTAGTTTCCACCATAATATTAAGTTCTTAAATATTTATGCACAGAACTTACCCCATCAGCTGTTACCAAATCTACCCCATCTCCTTTAGTTCCTCCTTTTACAACTCTTGCAAAATCTTTAATATTTTCTTCTTTATACAAATCACCTAAATATTTTAAGATATTATCAATATTATAATTATTATCATTACCATTAAACAAATTCAAAAGACGAAACGGTTGAAATACCTGTGGCATCAGCCCCGTAGTAAGGTTTAAAACATTTAACTGGCATAGTTTCATGATGAAATCTATTAAATTCAAAATCCTGTCCACTTTTTAAAGTAATTCCCCATCCGTGAACTTTTTCTCTCCACCAAGAATGTTTACGCCATAACAAATATTCTAAAAAATAAATAAATAATTATTTTTAAAGTTATTTAAGAAAAAATGTCAATTTTTAAAACCTGTGAATCCTCCTGGTCCACCACATAAGTCCGCAAACCAAAATACCTTTGTATATTAAAAAAGTTTATGATCATCAAGTTGTTTATAACATTGTATTAAATAAAATTTCAATGTATATTTACTTACCAGTTCTTTAACAGGATCATATCTTTTAACCGATGCAAAGCCAACTAAGGAATCTAAACATGCCAATTTTACAGCAGCTCTATTCATAAAAATCGAATTACCAACTTTTTCATAAGGATTTGATTTCTGTCTCGCTTCTGTGAATTTTTCATGTGATACACCTTCAATACTATTCTATTGTTTGAGAAGTTTTTTTTTATTTGTTAAAAAAAGTTAATAATTTTTTATCAAACTTGGATACGCTATTTATAAAAAGATTTTACCTTCTTTTGAAGAAGATCGTGCACAACTTTAGAATCACAAAACAGATTGTAATCAGGTTCAGTAATCTTTAGTGATTGTAAAATTAAATATGAATATGAATAAAAATACAAAAAAAAACCAAAAACAAAATTGAAAAAAAGATTTAACTTACTGGGCCAAAAACCATTCTTAGTCCCTCAATTGGCTTTCCTTCTTCATAAGGAATATTACAAAAAATAAAATCCGTATTTTGTTTAGGTAATTGTATAGTAGAAGTTATTCGATTTTTATCTTTGTCAATTTGCTGAATAGGAGGAAGAGTAGAAAATGATGATGATGAATTATCAGATGATAATTGAGAAATACTTGAAATACTCGAAAAAGAAGGTAGAGATGGTAAAGTAGACGAAGAAGAAGAAGAAGGTGGAATAGAAGTCAATGGAGGTTGTGGTGGTTTTTGCTCTTGAGATGGATATCGATGATGATGTTCTTCTCTATGTCGTTCTTCTCTCGTATTATAAGATTGCGAGGCTTGTTGTGGCGATCGTTGTTCTTGTTGATTATATCTATTTGAATTATAATTAGAACGATCCGAAGAATTATAATGGTTATAACTTCTGTATTGCTGTTGGTGATGGTGATGGTGATGATTTTGAGAATAATGATGACTAGGTTGTTGGTAACCAGGTTGTTGTTGATATTGATTCCTATTAAATCTTCCACCACCACCTACTCTACGTTGTTCAGGTGGAGCAACAGTTCTAACCGAAGGTTTGTTAACCTGAGAAAACAATGGAGTGTTACGGTATTCAGGATCATCATCTTAATAAAGAAAGATTCGATATGTAAAAGAAAATGGTTTAATCAGATTAAAAAAAAAATACTCTTTGATTTAAATTAAAATTATTGAAAGCAAAATAATCTTACCAGTATATGGATCCATCAAAGATTTTTTTTATTCTGTTTTATTTTATTTATTTTATTCTATTTTATTTTTTTTATTTATTTAGTGGTTGGAGAGAGAATTTTTTTTTTCAAAAACGATTAGAATTTATAATTGATCAGCAAATATATGATAGAATCAAGTTTTTTCCCAAAAAGAAACCATTTATGTATTAATGTGGAGTCAACTGCATAACAAGAATTATATAAAAGAATTATTATTCTTTGAATACGTACTATTCTAAATTTGTGCAGATATATTAAATAAGTATTCATTAATAATTTAACATAATGACTATAATTTTTTGTATTCCCATCGAATTACTAATTTTTTTTTTTTTATTTCCCGACAAATTAAAAGAATTTCAAACTTCGAGTTTCTTTCACAAGGAAAATAATAGAAATTTTCATTTACAATAATAATAGATTAAATTAATTCTTTTAATTCTTTTCGTAACTATATTAATTAAAGGTAACTAAAATTAAATGATAAGCTCAAAATACAAATGGGAATACGTTGACATTTCTAATTTTCAAGTATCGTAATTCCAAAAGGGTTCTTTGCTATTTTTTTTTTTAAGCAAATTTTGTAAGAAAATCGTTCGGATTTTGATTGGTCAATCAGTTGTGACGCACCAACCGTCAAGGTCAACTGAAATCCCATAATTTGATTTTTTTCAAATTTCTATATAAATTGGTATCGTAATGCAGCAATATTTTATTCCCTATCCTCTCTTGCCTATTGGCTAAGATCAAGTGTAGTATCTGTTCTTTTCAGTCTAATATCTGAAACGTTACACACTGTGTAACTTTGATATTAAACGAATTTTTGCAATTGGGGGAGAGTCCCTTGGCTTGCCAATACTCTTCCCACGAGTGTCCCTAGTATCGCACTATCTCTAGGCGACGCTCACGTTATAGAATCAAAAGCGGGTTGGGAAGTGAAAAAATGGGAAGAGTTTTAATTACGTGTGATTACGTAAAATATTACAAAATTTTTTTTTTTTTATAAAATTATTAAAATTGTACGTTGATTTCTTTTTAATTATTTGAGAACACAGGGCGATATCGTCACGAATTTGCCGATCATTTTTCCGGTTATTACTTACATAAGAAAGGGTGTCTATTTTTTATGTTAATGGAAACTTTTATATAAAAATTTTACAGATCAACATTTTAAATATAAGTAGCATTATTCCAAAAATGGTATATATTATTTTTTGGGCATCTAAACTGTGTTCAAAACCTTCCGAAAATTAAAAAAAAAAGGGGGTTATGTTAAACAAAGTATTGGATTTGAACGGCCTTATTATAAATTATATCTGAAAAAAATCTAAAGAAATTCCAAATGAATTTTATTGAAAATTTTCATTACACCTTGAAAAAAATTTAGTCGCACGTGAGAGCAGTTGAAAGAGGAATGCGAGTCCACTTTGCAGGAGCTTGACCAGCTAAAAGCGAAATATTGGGGCCATCTGGAGTTAAAAGGCATTAATCGCTCAAGATGAACGCATTATCCAGCTGAAAGACACTGGTTAAACTCAAAAACGCATTCAAGAAATATTTGTAAAGACCGGAGGTCAAAATATTCATCGTGTTTTTTATTACGTAAAGGACACTCATTATCTTGTAGTGGTAATATTAACAATATTAACACAACACAACACAGTATGGCAATTTTTACGGAGGATTAGGACGGATCCAAAAATCTTAATGAATACTATCAAAAAAACTATTCGGTCCAAAAAAACTTTCAGAAAAATTAATCTAAATAAAATTTTTAAATAAAATCACTAGTTAAATAAGGATAAAAGAATATATAACCCTCAAAGAAACTCAACTTCTTTCTAAAAGAACTCTACTTTCTGGCGATATTTCTGATTTTCTGTAAACATGTTCCATTTTTACCCGCCACTTACGCTATACGAAATTTCCTGGTGCGTGTTCTATATAATTTATTTTATTATAATTTCATAATGTTCATTTTTTCATTTCTATTTAGAATTTAGAAGATACGGTTCTTCTGCACATCATCTTGATCTTCGTTGATAAAACGTCATTTAATAGTCATAAATCTCCTAATTGGGAACAGAACGTTCACTTTAAAAGAGTGTATTTGTACGATATCGATAGACGTAGAAATGATTTTTTCGACCATAGAATCTCTCGAACGGAATACGAAATTATTTCTAGTATCGTCGCTAGTAATTATATTAACAAATAAGAAAATGTTCAAGACGGTCAGAAAAAGTTTGAATTTTCGCCTTTTATTACGTGTAGGCATCTCATAAATTTACTTGCTGCCGAAGTTATTAAACTTGTATTGCTAAATAATGTTGATTTCTTTTATTTGCGACTTGTTACTTTTACAAAAAAACGTAATCTCTATAATAGCTTAATTTGCTAGATAAATTCTTTTATTTGCGATTTACAAAAAATGTAATAAAAAATTATCGCTTTCACTTTGAAATATTTAAAATTTAAATTATGCGTATTAAGAGACTAGTAAACGTCCCTTACCCGGTATTACAAGATAGTGATAAAACACGCGAAAAATAAATAAAAATTCGGGATTTTGTCCGTAGTACATAACGGATTTCTATGCTAAAACTATTCTATTTATATGTTTTACCCGCTTCAAGCACCCACTTGATTTGCCAAAACAAGTTTTTGACGGGCTTTACCAAGTCCTCAAGATTAAAACAGAGTTATTAATTGGTAGTGGTGAAGGCAACAAAGAACTTAATATACTTCCACCTTCCCTTCATTATTATTCTCAGTGCTAGACGAATTAATTTGATTATTACCCAGAGTTGATACAATCCTTACATTACATCTTTAGGTAAACCTGCCGTATTGTAGCTACATTTTTTTTTGGCTTGCGCTGGTTGGATGTTTGTAGTTGGATTGCAATCTGTGCAGTACCCTGATTGATGTCTTCTTTTTGCCTCGGTAACTGTGATGATTGTATTTCCCATTTTTATGATCCAATCAACTGAAATTTCGTATTGGTTCACCTAAACACCAAAAGTTGATGCAACGAGTGGCTTCATTGATGTGTTGTGATGTCTCGTGTAATCTCAACAATTCATCTATAACCAAATTTCGAATCTCTTCCGGAGTATCCTTGACATCTGCCTTCGCCTTCAAGTCGGAGAATGTCTTCATTTTTGGGAAAGTATACGAAGAGAAAGCTATAAAACATAAATTAACGGATCAGTCATTTGATGAGATCGATATGTGAAGTATCCTCAATATATTAGTAACACTTACACGTATCCACAACTATTTCCAGATCCACCTTGGGGTTAGCAGTCCAGATAATGCTTAATAAATCTTCGTCAGCAGAAAATTGAATAACTTTACGCTCTGTTGCAATCTTCCACCGTATCACTTTCTACTGTTGCACTCTGGGAACTTGAACTTGCCTGGTCGCATTTTACCTGTTGAAATTTTTCTCTTCAAGCCAGCGCCACCTATTACACGACCTATTATGATTAGTTCGTTTTCTGTCCCATCAGGAAACGTTTAATATTCACAAAGCTTCTTCTTAAAACCTTCCAATTGACACCATTTCTCGGGTCACTTTCCATCGAAAATTTACCCATACGTTGCGGTGCAGTGAACTTCTTTCGTCTCAACAGGACGCTGTACGACGATATGTATGTGTTCGTCGGCTGGTTGGGAAAATGTTTGCTAATCTTCGAAAGTGGAATCAGTTCCACACCACCAAGTCCTCCTTGATGTTAACGTTAATTTTTGTGTTGACGGTGATTAATTTTTTGTTTTCTTCTTCGAAGGGAATGTCGACCTTCCATAACTTGAGTTTATCTGAGGCAATATTATCAAACTCGTGCCTTTTTTTCCTTGATAGCGTTTATTTGACTGGTGTCGATACGGGAATTATCATAAGGGTTTTCGCTTGCGACCAAACAACTGTGATAGCTGACAAAGCGCTTTTATAGGGATATTTGGCTCGGATAAAAAAATAGTTCCGGAGATAAAATTTCTCGACAAAGTCGAGCAAGCGTTAATATGTTTTTATGTCGCACAGACATTGCATCATTGCACGTGACTTTTAACGAGCTTTATTATTTATGAAATAAAAACATTGCCGAAGAAACTGATACATAAAATTTGCGAATATGTGACAGCCATCGCAGATAAAAATTCGTAGAGGGAGTTTTAGCGATGGTGGGATACACAATGATCATTAACTTACCATTCTTTTAATATCAAAATAATGATGAATTGCGTCCTTTCTGTTCATAAGATTTTTTGGATGTACGCTATTTTTATAAAGATCGAAATTGGGGGTATTGACTTGTTTTGCAATTGCATTTTTGCGTCCATAGACACTGCAAGTCTGAAAAGTACCAATTACAAATTTATTGTTACCATCTTTTTAATGGTAAGTTCTAAATAACCAGTGTCCTTCCCTAAATACAATGTCCCATAATGAGAAATTTATTTCACTCGCTCCCATATACATACCTTGATTTTGTGGAGATGATAAGGATTTTGCTTTATGCGCGTTAAAAATTTGTGGGAAGGTTGACTATTCCTACACGTTTTATATCTTGCTGAAAAAGGAGGAAAGGAGACATGAAGCGCGATTAACATTGTCGTATGATGCCAAGAAAGCTTGAAAGTAGATGAGTATGGAATTTTCATATTTCTTCACAGGGAGAGGTCCCAAAGGGACCAGATCTACCCTGCAAGACGCAAAGACTAACGCCATGTACTGTTGTAGATCTCAAAATTGCGAAGTTCTCAGCCCTTCATAACATATGCTTTTGTCGTCATTATTTACTTATATGGCAATCCCTGTACCGCAACTAGACACTATTTCACATTTTTCTCGTATTTATTCGGGAAAAAATAGAGGTGCTGCGGTTAGCATACATAACTTCTTTTCGATAATTAATATATCGCACAGACGGACAGACCTGGTGATCCACCTATTTTGTCACACATGCATGTGGCTCAGCAAATTCTTCCGAGCTGATGAAACACCGCTCCGGACTGGTATTGAGAACCTATGCATAGCTAGGTCTTCGCAATTACCTAAGTTTACCGAAATGTCAGTCAGTTTACAGTTATTATTCATTTTTTCTCGTTTATATCAAGAATTTTGTATGTACCGATCGGAGACATAAATAGCCAATCTTTGCTGTTGTGATATAAAGTCTAAGGAAGGTTGCTGTCTAATCGTTGAACCTTTTTCTTCCTGAATAAACACTTTTACTAATACATCAAGAGGGAGATCTCATGGAAAGATAAGCCTTGAGCAAGAATGAATAACATCACAAATTGATATTTCAGTAAACTCTGTACAATAAATATTCTATTTATAGCATAAATTTTGTGATTGCAGACCTTTATCATTTTTTGGTTGAACATAAAACCCTGTAAAGATATGGTTATCCAATCAATTATTGCATAAAGCGGAGTTTATACCTATAATTTCTTTATCTGAAAATAACTGAATTCTATTGGTATTATATAATACGATCTTGTAAATTTCATTGTTATCAATAATAGAATGAATTTCCAATTTTAATTTTGTGTTTAAAGGTAAGTGATTTTATATGATATTCACTTACATTTACAAGATCATTTCCAACAAGACATTTTCCCAACAGTCTAATGCCTCTTGTGGAAATGGTAACATACCTTTGACATAGGGACTACCATCTATGAGGGGAACTTTTTAGTTTAGTGCAGTCCCCGGTACTTCAGGTTGGATCAAGTCAATTACCCGATCTGAACTGGCCCATTCGGAGTGAGTTATAGATAATGAGTATGATATAACCTTCGTTGTATGTATGACATAGTTTTTATTTTATTTAGTATAATTTTTATCTATACTGTATAATTACTTTAAATTTTATTATTTATAGTTTAATTTCAAATCCAAATACTAACTCAAAATTCTAACCCTAATCCTAACTAATCCTATCCCTAATCCTAACTCCTAACTGCTAACTATACAGTATACTGTAGATAATACCATTACATACCATTATCGTCATACTGACTCAGCAGAGCTCTACTCTAGTAGGTAAATAAATATTCTATTTAAAAATTGTCTGTTGGGAAATTGTGCTGTAATACTGCTGTAATTATAAGTTTATTATAACAAGTAAAATTTAATATAGAACTGGAAAAATAAAAAAAGTTCATTAAAAGCCAAATTTACCTTAATGAGTCTCACTATAACAAACTTTAACGATTTTAACTATACTTTTTTTATTTATTTTTTTTTACTATTTTTAATTTCATTTTTTAATTTATTTATTTATTTTTTTATTAAATTTTTTTTTTTATTTATTTTTTTAAATTGAATAATTTATTTTTTTTAGACCAAATAAAGTATTTAATATTTATTTTCTTTAGAAATAGTTTCTGAATTTAAACTTCAAACTGGAATACCCGAAAATGTAAGTTGAAAGAAGAGGGATTTACATTGTTTTATTTAGGAATGTTACTAATATTGTTACGTCAGTTCTTTACGCTTAAAAATATTAAGCAAATAATTTAATTATGTAAAGGGTATATGTATTAAACGGTATATAAATAAGCTGTATAACGAAAATCCAATCAGACGTGTAGTATAGCACTTTACGTCCTAACAGAATAAAGGATTAAACAAAACTAAACTTACTTTTTATTAAAATCCAAAATAAACATTAATTAAGTTAACTTATATTCCTTTAAATAAAACTTTATAATCTTTTCGTTATCTGAAAGAAACATAACTACAAAAAAAATTGACCTATATTTATAATAAAATTTTACATATAATAAACATTTGCTATATCTAATAAATTTAACATATAAAATATATTTAATGAATTTTATCTATCTAATAAAATGTTGTTAAACTTTCGTATCATCGATCAGTTCCGGACCAACACATGATGATCACATGACAATATTCTTTTTCATTTTTTACAATAAAACTTAAACTTTGAACTTTGAATTCCGTCTAGAATAATAAGTTGAAAAAAGCCAAATGAGTTTATCTTAATAGCTTTAAAATAACATTATATTTAGTTTTTTTTTTTTATTTCGCAGCGCATTTACAAGATTATTAATAAAGATGAAGAAATCTAATACCTAGGTAAAACCAAAACTAAATTATATTAATATAATTATCCTATAAACCATCCATCATTCCGAGGGATCCCATCTGTGAACTGCCAATTAGCGGAATTTTCCTGCGCAATTTAACTACGTGTGAAACGAGTTTTCTTAGATTAACAATCCTTGCGGTCAATGGAAGGGTGCTAAGGGACCTGCGGTTTTTTATTTGAAATACTATATAATAATATTTTTTTTTTTATAATTTAGTGCATAACTCTGCATAACTCTTGCCAAAAATTCGGAAATAAATAAACAAATTTGATATTATTTTTTAATAAAAATTTTTTTTAATACAAAAGAATGGCAAAAGTCAATATGTTATAATATTAGGATTTTCCTGCAAACTTTATCTGTTATATATATCCAATATATATAAAATAATTAATAACTTAAACCGAATAATAAGTCTGTGAATTATTAATAGCTAATAACTAAAAAATTAATTTTTCTAATAAGGTTAGAATTAAACCAATTTAGTAATATTTTTTTTTTTTTTGTATTTAAAATAATCGATATTTTAAATTAACTTGAAAACTAGATGAAGTAGATGATGAAAATTTCCGATATTCTTATTCCAACATTAATAATTCTTCATCATATGCTGCTGTTATCCTTAATATAGCTCTCATTTACAGTCTTAATAACTACAACTTTTCAATCTGTCAAATCCTTTCATATTTCCTGAAATCAAGGTCATTATTACTTATTACAAAAAGTATAAATATTTGAATATGTATATAGACAGAAACTAATCTTTCTGAGAATGATAAAGATTCAGATTTAGGTACATCAGTTCCTGGCAGATAACTGTAAATGTTTATTAATATTTTTCACTACTATCTAAAGGACGGATGTTAATAAGATTATGAAAGCTTATTAAGCAATAAATAAAATTCTGTACATGTGGAAACTTTCATCTGGAGGATTAGTTAAAGAAAAGTTATATAAACTAGGGTAAAAGCTAGAGTTTGAGCGATTAATATTTATGTGTGAAGTTATGCTTGTATAAAGAAGAATTGTAAACAAATTGCATTTTTGTTTTATAGTATTATTCATTCCTTTATTCTTGATATCAAGGACAAATTAATTGTGAAATATTTCATTAGGGAAAGATAGATTGGACATCTATTTTGGAAGTACCCTGAGCTTTCAAAGAAGTTGATGATTTTTTATATAAATCTTTTTGGCAAAATGATAAATATTTTATATACGCATATTGCAATAAATCACAAAGTACTTTTCTCTTCTATTGTAAATAAATTTGAACAATCTATTTTAGGTAATAATTACCATAAAAAGCATCATAACATTGTACATGATTATATCGAAAATACATGAAATATATCGATCAGTATAATTCTCAATATTATCATCTACTTCTATTGTATGTTTCTTTAAGCTTAGACTTTTTTGAAATAATCGAAATAAATATTTTATCAATTTTATTATATCATGTTTTCATCATATTTACATCATATTTACATCACATCCTAGAATATCCAAAGTGAACGGATTCACTGCTGAATAAGCCATTTTCAAAGAAAAAAGTTATAATAGAGGAATATCATTCAAAAAAATAATTATGCATAGTAATCGTATATATTATTCGTAAGCATAAAACATAATGTATCACCACTTTTATTACCTGTATTAACGAAGTATATCATTTTCTTGTGTCTTTGTCGGTCAACCTTTCCACTTTATCAGCTATTACCCTCCAACACGTGAATACTAAAAATGTACTCTCTAGTTACAATGAAAATTGTCTATCCTACTTTTGGGAATCTTAAAAACTTCTAGCATATGATATATTGTGAGATAATCAGTAAGTTGACGGTCGGTTGATACATTTGTGTGACTATAACGATATAACAACATACGCTATATTCATTTAAAGTCTCAAACGAAAACTTTATAAAAGAAACAATTTGTTTTAGCACATCAGACAATCACTGTTTACTGTCTCCATATTGCCAACTACTACTTCTTATTCATATTGCCGTGTCTAAGACATAAACATGCGACTTCTTTTTTTTTCATTTGGATAGTAGTATCTGCACAAGTCATCCTATCTACACAAATTGAATTTAACGATAATTCAGACTGTGGAGAGTTTACCGGATTTGGTTGCCCACGGAATCCAGGTGTATCAATTATTATTGCAAATATAAGGTCCGAGATGGCAATAGACGTCCCTGCTGTGGGCGCTGTGGAGGTCCCATAGGTACAACTTGTCTATGCGTTTATGGTTGCAGGAATTGCAGAGTAGGTATCACCGTATCAGTATAGCATTTCATCAGTATTATTATTAATTGACTATTTCTTTTTCATATTAGTGAATTCAATCTTTTCGTATTTTTAATAATTTTTATGTTTTTATTTTATGTTGTCATCTTTCTAGTATTCAGTTTGTTAACAGTTTTATTTCGTAAAATAATTTTTGTGATATTTTTTTATTGGTATGTTATTATCTTTCTAGTATTCAGTACCATTCTATATCCAGTGTTATCTAAATTGTCATAAATAAAGCAAGATTCTTGGAACCATTTGTTCAAAAGTCCAATATGACGTAGTAATTAATAAATTTATGTGGCGTAATAGTCATGTATAATATTTATTTCAAAATATTTTAGTTTATAAAATGGATGTTGAAGATGAAACATTTTACTGAGATAGATGATATCGGTTCGTCGGTTCTAATTCGGTTCCACATCGGTTCCAATTCGGCTCTAATAAATAAAAATATGAGCTTGCGACTTACAAGTAGAGAGCATGTGATGATCAATCAGAAAAATTTTGATTGGTCTTATTCTCAAGACGGTTTTTATGGTTAAAAGTAGTTTTAAGCCCAAGAGATCCAGAATTTAAGATCAGTTCCAGAATCGACTCGAGTCGACTCATTTTGAACCGATTTCATCCCTAACTGTATATGAGTAAGAGCTCAAATAAAAATTACATTCTGCTCTTACCTATAAGGTTGAAATAAATAATCCTTGCAAAAAAGTTACAGGTAAATATAGGACCCCTGAATACGATTATATCACGCTATTTATTTTATATCACCTTCGTCTGTACGGATTGAGTTTTTAGTACTATTGAACATAAGTGTAACCTTGTACGGATTCAAGGTTTTCGTACTAATTAACTTAGTAGATATCACATCAATTATCACGACGAACCTCCTTCATAGTGTATTCAGGGGCCCTGTAAATATTCAGAAAGAAAAAATGGTTATTATCAATTTTATTTCGAAGTTAAAAATAAAGTTAAAAGATTTAAATGAGTTAAATTCTAGTCTTTAGGCCAATGTATCTTTAAAATTAGATTGTTAGTCACAATTTTTTAATAATATGCAATTTTCCTTTATAACTTTTTCATATTAGGTATTAAAGCATGACATTTAATATTACATTTTTCTAACATGCAAAAAAAAAATTTTCTAAGGTCCGAAACCCGATCCTCCATCTTAGCATTTTTTTTTTATCACATTTTTAAATGTTTATTTTTTTTAATTTTATTGTTCATTTTATTATTATTTATTTTCACTTCTTTAAATCTCTAATTATAACAAAATCTTTAATTATTATCATGTAATACTTAATTTCGCTAAGTATAAATCAGATTTTTTCTTTTCAACATTACATTTAATTTAAACCAATTCAATAATCCCGGTGCGAAGCAACGGATTACTTCTAGAATGTACTGAAATAATTTGGCCTTATATAAAAAGTTCACCGCTAAGCTTGGATCAGATTGTATCTAGATAAAAAACATGAACAAAGATTATTTGCTTTCCTTTATTACAATATTAAAACTAATATACACTAAATAATCGCAGTTACTGTATGTATAGGATCTCTTTACCATCATCTTGTGATACAAGATGGAAAATTTCTATCTGGTTCCATAAATACTCTTTGATTATCCATAAAAATATTTATGGAAGCGACTATATGAACTTCTCATGGATTAGATTATCAAAAAATTTAAGCTATACATGATACATGATATAATTGATATATGCAATAACCCAGGTTAAAATACAGTAGGACCCGGGTACATTCATCATATAGAAATTTCACATAAATTTGGATTTATTTATTGAAAATTAAAGAAGTAAATAATAAATTTTCCTAAATGAAGAAATTTTTCGATTTTATACAGCAAATTGGTGTGGTTATTTATGTCCATTGTATTATTAAAAAAAAATGTCCTTACTTCTTTTAGTTAAATAAGACATGTTGACGATTTTTTTTTTTTGTTTAATGCTGACCGAATTTTTGACCCTTAAATTGCATACTAATGAAAAAATAGTATTTTACTTTTATTCTCAACTCTTTTATGACAAAGATCTTCCCCATATATTCCATTTTGATATAAAGATGAAAGATACAAGCGGTTCGTGAATGATGCAAAAGGGATGGTTATAGAAAATCACTACCAATTTTCTTTGTAACGAGTTTTATTGAAAAAGTATCACGGAGAATGGATTACGTTGATGTACATATAATCAACAAAGATGTTTTACTAAAAATTAACAAAAATCACAATATGCATTACACAGAATTGTAGATTGTCCTAAATGCAGTAATTATAAGGGTTCCGATTCCCAGATTCCGGAATTATTTATTATTGATTATTCCAACAAATTGAGAAATTATAAATAAATATAAATACTATATGTACTAATTATAAACTTTATGTCATGAAATTTATCAAGAAAACAATCCTTTCAATATTACATTCTTTATTTTTTTCCCCAATATGACGCTTGAAGCTATCGCAATTTCCTTAATTCCAAAGTTTATTATTCCAACTGTAAATGGTCTAAAGGATATCACAAAAACGACCGTTACGATATTAGTTGAAAATAATTGTTCACACTCCCTCACAAATCCAACAAATTACCTTAACAGTGGTGTCATTGTAAATCCAGCCAACCCAATAATTTCACGTAAATGTACTGGGTAAGTAAACTAGGTTTGATTCAAAATTTTCAAGTTCAAAATAAATTATTAATAGAATGGGTATTATTTTTATTGGGTACTGGGTAGGCAATTTGAAGTTAAGAATGGAAAAAAGGGAATGCTTTGTTACAAGATTGAGGGATCATATGGGCCAAATAAAGACCCTTATTATCTATTAATAAGTTGGAAGGTAAGATGATTTTGATACCTCTTATATTCCTAAGATATAATTCGTCAACTAAAAATTATTGTGATTTCCATTAAAGTTATTGAAGTTGCGATTTTCTTGTGGAAATCAATTCTGTCTCGTTCTTCATGAATCTAAAGAGCCACCACTCCCTAGAGAATTAAATAAAAGGAAGAATTTTTATAAATCAAAACATAAAAATTTTAAACTGTCCACTGATCAAGATGCCTTTGATTTGAAAGGTAAAAATTTCAGAGTTGGCGCTACCATGTCTAGCAAGTATGTAAATATTATTTAATATGTGTTAATGTTATAACCAAAGTATATTAAAAAATAACTTTTAACTTTATTGACATAGTAATACAGCAATTATTAAGGTCACTTTAGAAGACTGTAAACCTCGAACTAAAAGGACATTTCTTCAAAAAATTCGATGTTATTAAACATTTAATTATATTATATATATATTATCTACTTATTTTTATTTGATTCATCTTGTTAAAGGATTGATATTTTTAAACTAACATCATATTATCCAGTTATAAAAACAAAACAAAAAAAAAAAACAAAAATTTTTATTGGGATTTTTATTAAGATATTTTAACTTTTTTATGATGATTTTGCCAGTAAGTTCAAAATTTATGTATAAATTAAGAAATTTTTATATGAATAAACTATGTAAAACTAAGTAAACTAAGTAAAATATTATTATGAATATTTCAATGAAAAACGATATTATTTTTTAATATTTTTTATAGTAAATTTGTCACGTAAAAAATCACTTCTACTTGAAAATAATTTTTTCTCACGATCATAATCTTTCAAGAATAAATATTAAAGATTATATTATATTGGTTCTGAAGGTGGACTACCTGAAGGTTGGTGTCAACGATGGACTCAAATTCAGATATTTCCGATTCTTATCATTTTTTTTTTTCTTTATACTAATACGCGTTTTTTATTGAAATTTACAGATATATTTACTTGAAACACCTAGAAACATCACAGAATCTATCTATGACGAAACTATCCAATAACGCTCAATTGAGTAATTTATATAAAAAGGAAAATATAAAAAAAATTGTTTTTTTACTCCTAACAACACCTTCAACCTATAAATAATCCTAAATTATTTTGATTTCAAATAACCGCTGCGACATTGTCCTTGTTGTCAGAATTATTCTTCCCAGAATTTTGTTTCCTGCCTCTAGGTCTCCTAGAATTTTTGTTAACCTTAACCATGCTTCCTTGATTATCTCTCTGTAAAACCCTTTCTGAAGACCCCTTGCCAGGAGACTTCTTTTCTTGCTTCAAGGTAGAACGAACCCATTGGTAATTCTTTCTTTCATATGTGAAGGGTATTTATAAAGCTTTCAACAAGTCCTCATGGGAATATCCTATCATCATATTTCTACCTTTGGCATCTTTTATAACCTTGTAGCTCTTGAACGGAAATAAATTATTGGATGCGTCGCAGCGCAGTAATGGACACTCATACATTGCATCAGATACGTCTCCCATGTTTGTTTTCTTTACGGTAAAGTCCAGTGACCCAGAAACTATCTAACTTGGACATTACCTAGCATATATAAAGACCAAATCCTCTGAGCGTAGCTAGATATGCAAAAGAAAGATTATGCAATTTGATATGTTTTGTTTTTTCGGCATCGATGTAGTTAGTACTTCAAGCCGTAAGTTCGTTAAGGGTCCAAGTTATAGGTACGCCATATATCATTATGCCTAGGATGTTCGGCATTATTTCCTCCAGTTCACTTGTCCAGTAATTACGCGTTAGATGGATTTTCTTGGCGTGGTCTTATCTAAAAAAAAATTATTAAACAGACCTACCAAAAAATACTTGTCAACTTTTGTTGTTTGTTTAACGTAACTACCCCTATCTATTTTTTAAAAAATCAAATTTTGATAAACATATACATAACAACTTATATGTTTTAAATGCCCCCCTTTAATTTAAATTACGGTTTTCTGAAATTATCTGAAATTTTCTAAATTTTCCAAAAATTTATTATGTTTATTTCGTTTAGTTTATTTAAAGAAAACCTTCTTCCCCTCTCTAACATTTCAGAAAATCCAGACGTTAATAAACAATTGAGTTGAAACAAGCCTTATATCGAAAAAAATATTATCAAATATACTCTATAAATTTATTTTCTGAACCTAAAAATCTAACTTAAATAGCAGTATGAATATTAGTAATGTTCAAGTCTTAGTAAAACTTATAATGATAATAATATTGAAATCATTATTTATTATTTGAGTTTTGCTAAATATCACCGCTGGTGATTGTCACCTTACCAGAATTAGGGTAGAATTTCGGGCAGAATTAAAAATGCCATGAAATTCTGCCTGCTAATATTTGCTAATGCTGGTGCGGTGAGATTTAGCAATACCCTTATTATTTTATTATTATTAATTTTAATAATTCATTTATCAGTGTATTTTGAGGATAACTAAATCATCACTAAGTTAGCTTGCTTAAATTTAAATTTTCTTAATAACTATAATCCTTAAATTACTTTTTTTAATAATTGGAAAAGTAAAGTATTACAGCACAATGTAATATAAAAAATATATCACAATTAATAAACGAATAATTCGGTAATAAACTTACTCAAAGAAAAATTGTTTCTTGAAGCATATTTAAAGTTTTAAAAAAAGCAATTGTAAACTTTAAATAATAGTATCATTGCTTTAAAAATAAATTAAACAAATAAATTTAAGTATACTGTATGTTTTAAAAATACAGTATCTGTTTCTAGACATCTAATATATAATTATCATTTTAATTTAGTATAACATATATTAAAACTCACTCACAGATTAAATGTAACCATCCACACCATTTCCATTAACATTTCAAAAAATTCATGATAAAATTTTATAAATTGATATAATCGCTTTCGCATCTCAATGATGTAACCCACCCAATAACCCAATAACTATAGTAAAAAAGAATTTCAAGAATTTTGCATAAATTTCAGAGGTTAATAATCCTAATAGATAACAAAATTGTCCTAATGGATCTATATGACTATGAACAACCATAATATAAAAAATAATGAAAGAATAATTTGAGATTCTTGTAACCTCGAAAAAAAATTTCTAATTTTGATTAAAATTAATAATAATACTATAATAATAATTGGAAAAGAATTAATCATGATAGTAAAATAAAACATAATTGCCACTGTGACTAGCCAAATAGAGATGCCAGATAAAAAAAAACACATTATAAAAATATCAAAGCTGAATTCAAATATGAGTAAACCAACTGTAATTCTGAGTAATTCAGAAATATAATTTAAAAAGAAGATTTCAAACTCTTTAAACCGTGATCATATAACATCTATTATCCAAGATGATACAAAAGAAACGATTAATAAAAATCTAATCGTAGGGTTACTGGTTTAAGATAATTTAAATGAGATTATTAATAGCAAATGATTTGGTAAACATTTATTAATACCTACCTACCAAATATAAAACTATTTTCGAAATTTCAATATACATTAACAACTGCTCCGGAAATTTAAGAAATTTATATAAGATGTTAAAATTTCATCATTCATTTCAAACCTTTCAAAAGCCATATTATAGTAATCTAACGTATAGATTTGGAAGTATATAAATCGAAGTTACAAGCTAGGGAAGCATAGAGACTAACCCTTGTGAAGCTACTCTTGTTGTTGTTCTACCACGCCCTAAGACGTACCCAAAAGTTATATTTCTTAAATTAATTGAAAAAGTTATAATACAAATGGTTTTTTCTTGGATAAACAAGCTTTGATCAAACGCATATTCTAGATATGGCGCAAAGTAAGTATATCAGCAAAATAAAATTAAAATCTGTGTTTTCATTATTACCGTATCATCAGCTCTAACCGTGGGAATCGAAAGTAGAAAAATTAAAAAGATAATTGATAATTTGCCGTTAATCAAGGATGATAATTTCTTAATATTTAAAAATTTTCGCTTTAGAAAACAATGAATAACGGTGTCTGTGTAATACATTGGAAGAACATGAAAAAAAACTAATCTCAAATCTTCTAACTAAAATATTGAGCGTCTATTAAATTGTCTATTTGCAGGTGTGTGAACTGATATTACATAATTTCTTAGTGTCACTTTATTTTCTATTTCAGTTGCTTGTTGACATTTCTAGTTGCTATCGAACGGAAACTATACTATAATTATTTAATTACACAAACTTGAAATAATAATTATTTAGTTCATAATTAATCATAATCACATGGTGTGTTACAGTTCATTTTTGTTTAGAAAGAGTATTTACTTATGCTGCAAATAAATTACAGTAAAACCAGATGATCGACAAATAAAATCCGATTTTTTCAATCTTTATAAAATTTGCTTGCAATCGACTAGTCCTACACTTTATTTTACTAAACATGTTAAATTTAGAGTAATTTTTCAAAATGTCAAATTTTTTAAATGATAAAGTTAATCATAATCCAGTTATAGATATTTCTATAATGAATGATAAAATTTTTATAAAAGAATTTTCAAAAGAATTTTATCAAAAAATAATTAATATAAAGGATATCAAAACATTTGAGATCACTTTAAGCAGATGGATAAAAAATCTTGATAAAAGCATCAAATCAATTTTGGAATTAATGAAAAATCATAATAAAAGTGAATATTTATTTTCCAGTATTATTGGATTTTTTTATCAATATGGTATCGGTTGTAATGTTGATAAAAATAAGGCATTGGAATTATATTTATTGGCCGTTAATAATAATGAAAAACCTTTAAATGAAAGTTTACAATTTTTAAAAGAAGAAAATGATAATGAATTTGATATAATAAACAATAATAATATTATTATTGGAAAATATTTATTATCATTATTTTATTATAAAGATATTATTTTAGATATTAAAACTTTAGGATATCGTTATCAATATGGTCAAGGAGTAGTACAAAATTATGAGAAAGCATTTAAATGTTATTTAAAATCAGCCAAATATGGATGTGCTGAAAGTCAATATAATCTAGGTTTATGTTACAAGAATGGAATTGGAACAGATAAAGATTATGATAAAGCATTTAAATGGTATTCCATGTCAGCTAATAATGAATCTGCTTTGGGTCAATATGGTTTAGGTTTGTGTTATCATTATGGTATAGGAACGAATAAAGATTATTCTAAAGCATTTGAATTTTTTTTAAAATCAGCTAATAATGGGTGTGCTAAAGGTCAATATAATTTAGGTTATTGTTATTATAATGGAATTGGAATAAATAAAAATTACAAAAAAGCGTTTAAATGGTATCTAAAATCTGCTGAATCAGAAAATGCAATGGCAAAAAATAGTTTAGGAGAATGTTATTATCACGGTAAAGGTGTAAAACAAGATTATAAAGTAGCATTTACATGGTATTTAAACTCTGCTAATGATGGATGTGTTTTGGGAATGTATAATTTAGGAGTTTGTTACTATTATGGCATAGGAACTAAAATGAATCGTGTAGAAGCAACCTTTTGGTATAAAAAAGCCTCAGATAATGGAATAAAAGATGCAAGTTCAAGTTGAATAATTTTCAAGGAATAAAATAATTATAATCTTGACGTTACTACCATGATATGGGGACCGCCGCAGCAAAAGGTGGCGATACGATAATTATATAATTTCGAAAAAATCGCAAATAAACAATTGAGATTACGTAATCAAATTTTGCCGATCATTGCCGAAAAATTTGAATTTCTCAAAAACGATCTTAATAACTTATAACGAAATTTTACACATAATTAATTGAGAACATTAATTTTCTTCTAATACATTTATTTTAATTAAATTATGAAATTTGTATAATACTTAAGTTTATGCAATATTTTTGTAAAAAAAATAAAAAAAAACTATTTCGGAACCTTTTTTTAAATTTTAATGCTTTTTTATTAATA
>JADRCO010000705.1:0-27915 GCA_021464525.1 Rhizophagus sp. LPA8_4_AMF
GAAAATTAAAATTATGCAACATATAATTTTTACCGATATAATTAATTCCTTTTAAATTTTATGGCATTAAGATAATAACATTAAGGTATTACTACCAGATTACGATATTACAGCCTAATTACAGCATTACGACCTAATTACAGTATTACGAAAAGTGTTGTAACTGTAATACCTTTTGCCATAATATTACGGCATCAGCAAATCAATTATGGCTAACATCTTTAGTAATGATGTATGGTTTATGGTTTAATAAATTAGCTATAGAACTTAGTTAGCAGTATGACCTGTATTTTTCTTTTATTCTTATCTAATAAATCATAAATGTACTGCAGCATTTTAAACTAAAATTATTTCAAATTTTTTATATTATATTTTAAACTTTACATTTAGAATTAATAGTATTTTTTTTTATAAAAAAGATGGCCAAAAAATTATTATTAATAATCATGATTGTGCGTAAAAATCATTACCTTTTATATGTAACCACAAATATCCATTAACTTGCAGGGTAAAAGATTAGCAGACCTTTAAAGAGATAGAGAGTTATGCTATACCAGATGATGCGTATACTGAAGGTCAAACTCAAGCACCCTCACGCACTTCACCCGCAACACAGTTTACTACACTTTCTAAATTAAAACTCTAAATTAAAAATAGTTAAAATATTCAGTAGTGTAATACTGTAAATAAACTTTGGATCTGACTAATGATTAACATTACAGATAAACGGAATTTACAGAAAAAATCTACATTACTCTAACACAGCCAGTCATCAGTTATGTACAAGTTTGCTTTTAAAAGCGGTTAATAATTTTGCCCTGGATCAAAATGAAAATCCAACTTCATATAAAAATAAATGCCGTTTTATATAATCAAAAAAAAAAACGATTCTCGAAAGAGGCCGGGCCGTCTAAAAAAAAAATTATACGAAAATAATTCCGTTTTTTTAGAAGGCTTTATTGGATATTAGTAAATTTCAATAATTGAGCCCTCGAATTTCAGATCTTTTGGTGTGGTACAGATTTAAAAATCTTCAATCAAATCACTGTGAAATTTTGGAAATTTTGGCCAAAAAAACTTTTTTTTTAAATAGACGCTAAATTCTGTCACGGAACGAATAGAAAAATGTACAGCCAGACTCCTGTGACTTAGTATTTAGATGCCGAAAATCGCCGAGATCTCAATTATTTTTTTTTTAAAAAAAAAAAATATATACCCCCGATGGTATAGCCCCCTAAAAATCTACGATAATCAAAAAATCTTCTCAAATTACAACTGAACACGATACACAGAAAATGGCTGATAAAAAGAGACTAAATTATCAATGATCAAAAAATTCTCTTTTATCATAAAATTTTTTTTAATTTATTAAACGGAACGTATTTGTATTATCTGAAAAAAAACTAAAGTATGATATAACAACATATATAAAGTGACTTTTCCTTACAACTTTCTAATATAGATTTTTCTCTAAATAGATGACGTCAGAAACCAGCGGTTTAAAACTCAAAAACTGGGCTGCCATAAAAAATCCACCATGTCCTGCTGAAGGAGCTGGTAACCAAACCTTCAGCTTTTATACACTTTTTGGAATAGTTTTAGGAGGTCCTTTATTTCTTGTTATATACTTTCGCTTGAGTTTATTGTTTTATCCTTTCTTATTACCTCTTGGTTTGCCTATTTTCGCCGGTTATTTTTATTTATCCTCAAAATACGCCACTCCATATAACAACAAGGTTCAACTTCCAGGCAGAAAAATTGAAGAGTATATTAGTATAAAAGATTCATCATTAGCTGTCTACTCCAATCGTAATAAGATCCCAATGGAACTTTTTTTTGAGAATTATTTTGATGGAAAAATTGATCTTTGTGGTGATGCTCTCGAAATCTTTGAAGCTCGCCATGATTGGGCTTCATTTGAATTCACAATGGGTCAATTTAAATTCTTTTTAACTCAATGGATACCTGAAACTTTGGTACATTCTAAAAAGCAGGATGAAGAACAAGTTAGGGATCATTACGATCGTGGGGATGATTTCTATGCTGCATTTTTAGGGCCTAGGATGGTTTATACATCTGGCATTATTTCAGATCAGAACAAATGTGAAACACTTGAAGAAATACAAGATAATAAATTAAAACTTGTTTGTGAGAGAATGCGTATGAAAGAAGGTGAACGACATTTGGATATTGGATGTGGGTGGGGAACACTTGTAGCATATGCCGCTAAACATTACGGTGTAGATTCTACTGGTATTACCCTTGGTCGTAATCAAACTCAGTTCGGTAACAATCGAATTAAAGAGTTTGGTATCGACGGACAACAAGCTCGTATAATGTGTATGGATTATCGTGATATACCTAGAAATCCAAAGTATCACAAGATTACCTGTCTTGAAATGGCTGAACACGTGGGTGTTAGACTTTTTACAACATTTCTAGAACAAGTTAGAGACATGCTTGAAGACGATGGTTTGTTCTTCTTGCAAATTGCTGGGTTACGGCGGTAAGCTACTATTTTATATAAGCAACTTAAATACTTGCAATGTATTAATTCGCTCTGCTAATATCCAGCACATGGCAATACGAAGATTTCATATGGGGATTATTTATGGCCAAATATATTTTTCCTGGTGCTGATGCTTCTTGTCCTTTGGGATGGGTTATTGATAAGTTGGAAGTTTCAGGATTTGAGATTCAAAGTGTTGATACAATTGGGGTCCATTATTCGGGTACAATCTGGCGCTGGTATCAGAATTGGCTTAAAAATAAAGACACTATCACCGCGAAATATGGCAAGAGGTAAACTATAGATTTGCGATGTTTATGATTATTTCCATTTGTATTTAAAATTTTGAATTCTTAAAATTTTTTTTTATATTCAAATTTTGCTTTTGTTAATTAGATGGTATCGGTAAGTAAACATAACTTTTCAGATGCATATTGAATATTTTAATAACAATTCTTTATACGTTACAGAATTTGGGAAATTTTCTTAGCATGGTCGACTATAATTTCTCGTCAAGGAAGTGCTACTTGTTATCAAATAGTAGCTCATAAAAATTTGAACGCTTTTGATCGTGCTGAATTGATTTCGAAAAAACTTTTATCTTTTTAGCTCATACATATAAAAAAAAATAATTTGTAAATAATACCTATTTATTTGTATCAAATTCATCATTAAGTAATAATATTATATTTATTATACATAAATTTGTGTCTTATTGATATTTTAACAAATTTATTCTAACAAATACTTAAAATTTATAAGTTATAGAATTCTTAACATAATTTATTTTAAATTTCAATTTCGCGAACCCCATCCTTGTCTGCGACTTTAATCTTAAAATCAGCAAGATTAATGATAAATCTAGATTTTAATTCATCTATACACTTTTTAATGAGTATTTTTGCTTCGTCTAGAGAAATATCTGGGCGATGATATCTATCCAAGAGCGATAAAGTATAATAAGCACCATAGCCATGAGCAGCAAAAGGTACACTAACGGAGGAACCAAGATAATCGATCCAATAAAGTTGTGACGTTAATGTTGTTACATCATAGCCTGCAATAAGTAGGTTAACAGCGTATGGGTGCTAAATAAATTGAAAGATTAATTTATTGTGAAATTAAATTATGAACGTACAAGAATACTCACTCGACTTCTCAAACTTGTAGCTAATTCTTTTCGAGTAAAAGTAGCAGCGGCCTTAGGTGTCAACTCGATTCCATTTTTAATCTCGTAAAACCTAACATTTCTCTGAATATATTCAGCAAAGTGTACAGTGTCTCCTGGTTCACCAGAATACAACATTACTATATGCTTATTAAGGTCTCGAGATTTATCCTCATTAGACTTCATAACAGTAATAGATCTTGCTGCCGAGGTATCTGCTGCAGTAAGTACGAAATCTTTGCCTACCATTCCGATAAGAGTCTCCATTATTTTATTTTTTATTTAGTAAGGAATTGAGAAATGAGTTTTAAAGCTTGAAAGCTCGATTATCATCAACAACACGTGAAAGTTATAGTGATTATATGAAGTCACGTGGAGAGAAATGTCTTACGAATTTCTGATGATGCACATGGTACATCGCAGTAAAAAAATGAATACTACTGTCGAAAGTTGGAAACTATTCAACGATGTCAACGATGTCAGTTGACAACGTTGTAAAGGTAAAATATATAAAGTATTTAAATAAATAATCATTAGAACTTTCATTGATCGGTTTTATTATTATTCGCAAAGGTCGCAAACATTTCTCCTCTTGTAACTGAACCAGTATTGAAACAATTGTTTGAATTCTTGGGTGAAGTTACAACAATCAAATTGTACAACAGGTACTAATCATATCTAATTAACTGAATATATTTCTGTTTATTATTAAAAAGAAAGAAAGAAATTTTTTTAACATGTTAAAACTTGTTTAGTCCTCACGGTGACGGTGTACAAGAATGCACTATAGAATTCAAAGAAGCATCAGCAGCAGTAACGGCCCTTCACCTAACTGGTGTGGAATTAGGTGATCGCACATTGATGGTTTCATCAACTACAGCACCTGCCGGTATACATAATACTTCATATCAACCACCAGTTATACCTCCTTCATTACCCCCTATACCTCCATCAATATCTCCTCCTAGACCACCACAAACTTCGAAAACTCCACAATCTATTCCTCCTAAACCTATTATTCCTCCTCTAGCTCTTCCTCCTTTTTCATCTAATTCTCTTGCAGCGATTAGGTCTAATCCGGCTATTTCACCAACTGTTGCTCAATTCGACCCTGCTAAAGCTGAAGAAATTTCTAGAACTGTATATATTGGTAATATTAACTCTTCGATTTCTGAACCTGAATTGACTCAGTTTTTCTCTGCTTGTGGTCCGGTTGCGTATGTAAAGATGGCGGGCGATCCTGCTCAACCAACTCGGTTTGCATTTTTGGAATTTGCTACTTATGAAGGTGCACAAGCAGCCATGCAAATGAATGGGGTCATGCTTGGAGATCGTCCTTTAAAGTATGTTTATTTTTAAGTCATATTGTGTCTATTCTTTTAGGGCTAAATGTTTTTTTTATCTTAGGGTGAACCATTCAAAAAATGCAATCAACAAGACACCAAAAAAGACTGATGCTCCGGACGTGCAAGCAACTATGCGTCGTGTCAGGGAGGCTCAATTAAGAATTGCAAACCGATTAAATACTGATGGCACTACTCCCGACAATGAATCTCCTTCAGCATCTGTTCAACAGGATGTAGAAATGCGAGATGCGACATCACCCACTAAAGAAGTTATATCAACACGTAGCCGCTCTAGGTCTATCAGACGTAGTAAAACTAGGTCAAGAACAAGAAGTAGAAGTAGAGTTAGAAGACGAAGAACAAGAAGTAGATCAAGGTCTAGAGGTATGTTTTCAATTAACCTAATAATAATTTTATCAATATTGTAGATAACAATAATATTTATTAATGTATTAGAATTTTATTATCGGCGACGAAGAAGCCGTTCTAGAGGTTTGACAAATTATTATTATTTAAAACAATTATTTTTTTGAAATATATTAATTTTTTATTTAAGTAGGCGATCGATACAGAGAAAGAGATCGTGAAAGAGAAAGAGATAGAGAGAGAGAGCGCGATATTAGGGAAAGAGATAGAGAAAGAGAACGTGATAGAGAACGTGATAGGGAACGAGATCGAGATAGGGATCGGGGTAGAGATCGTGATAGAGAACGCGATTGGGATCGAGACCGTGATCGGGATAGAATTAGAGATAGGGACAGGGATCGAGATAGGATTCTTGAAAGAGATCGTGATAGAGATCGTCGTGATAGAGACAGGGAAAGAGATAGAGAAAGAGACACAAAAGAAAAAGATCGCGATAAGGAAAGAGAAAAGGAAAAAGAACGTGATAGGGAAAGAGAGTGTGAAAAAGATCGCGATAAAGAAAGAAAGGATCGTGATAAGGAAACCAACAAAGAGAAAGATCGTGAAAAGGAGAATAGTAAAGATGACAAGGAGAAAGAAAAAGACGGAGAGAGGGAAAAAGATAAAGAAAGAGATCGTGACAGAAAGGATCGAGATATAAAAGAAAAGGAACGCGACAAAGATAAAGATAGAGAAAGAGATAAAGAGCGGGATAGAGACAGGGATAAAGAAAGAGAAAAAGAAAGAGAGAGAGAGAGGGATAGAGAAAGAGATCGTGACAGAGATAGAGAACGAGATATAAAAGAAAAGGAACGCGATAAAGAAAAAGATAGGGAAAAAGATAAAGAGCGTGATAAAGATAGAGACAGGGACAAAGATAGAGATCGGGATAAGGAAAGAGAAAAAGATAAAGATAAAGAGAGAGATCATCGGGATAGAGATCGGGATAGAGAAAGAGATAAGGATAGAGAAAGAGGTAGAGATAAAGAACGAGAAAGAGATCGTGACAGAGATAGAGAACGAGATATAAAAGAAAAGGAACGCGATAAAGAAAAAGATAGGGAAAAAGATAAAGAGCGTGATAAAGATAGAGACAGGGACAAAGATAGAGATCGGGATAAGGAAAGAGAAAAAGATAAAGATAAAGAGAGAGATCATCGTGATAGAGATCGGGATAGAGATAGAGAAAGAGATAAAGAAAGAGATAGAGACAGAGAAAGAGACAGAGACAGAGACAGAGAAAGAGACAGAGAAAGAGAAAGAGATAAAGAAAGAGATAGAGACAGAGATAGAGACAGAGATAGAGATAGAGATAGAGATAGAGGGGAGAGAGAACGAAATAAAGATAGAGATAGAGAAAGGGAAAGAGAAAGAGATAAAGAGAGGGAAAGAGAAAGAAATAAAGATAGAGAAAGAGAAAGAGATAAAGAGAGAGATAGGGATAAGGATAAAGAGAGGGATAGAGATAAGGATAGGGATCGGGATAAAGAAAGAGAAAAAGAAAGAGATAAAGATAGAGATCGAGATAAAGATAAAGATCGAGATAAAGAAAGAGATAAGGATAGAGATAGAGAGAGGGATAGGGATCGGGATAAAGATAGAGAAAAAGATAAAGAAAGAGATAGAGAGAGGGATAAAGAAAGAGAAAGAGACAGAGATCTTAGAGATCGGGATAAAGAAAGAGAAAGAGATAAGGATAGAGAGAGAGACAAAGAAAAGGAAAAAGAAAGAGACCGTGATAAGGAACGTCGGTCAAGAAGATCAAGATCACGCTCAATTTCTCGACGGTGATAATCAAAAAGAAAAATGATTAAAAACATTATTTGCATTTTTCATTTTTTATTATTATATTTAAAATATGTATTGTATTAATAAATGCAAATAATGTTAGTATTGAATTATATTCTATTTGTAATTAGTAATGGAATTTTTTGTATCAATCTGTAATAATTTAACACAATTTAACGATAATTAATAAATAACAGATCCAATTTTTGGTTCATCTGATTTTGTTATTTAATAATTTTATTTTATTGTTTGTACAATTAAATAACTACTAGCCAACTTTTTTTTTCAAAATTTTTCATAAAAATACAAAACAAAAAATTGTTAAATCGAAATGTTCACATGAATAAGGTCAATTAAAAAAGAAAATAATCTGTCATACTACAGGTATATAGTTTAATAATTTATATAATTAACCAATCAATAAGTAAAAAATTCACTTGGTAATTCCTATGCTAGATCTAAGACAACTTCCGCAAACTACTGGTGATAAACAACAGCAATAATAACAGGCTCAACCACATAAGTCAACTACTTTTTTCTTCTGTTTATTCATTTGTTTTTTAGATATATTGCTCAATCTTTCGTCTTGTATAATTAATTTAAAACAATCATATTTGAGATCTGGAGAAAAATTGTTTTAGAGTTCACCGTGCGAACCGAAATCACACAAAAGATAGTGGTGACATTAATATCTAAAAATAAGATTTTAAATAGATATAAAAAAATAAAAAGGAATTTTCTATCAATCGAAACTCCCATAATTATCTGATATATACTAACTAATTCAATATTAATGAAAGAAATTACTAAACCAATCAATTGAAATTTCAAGATTTCCAGTTAAAAGTTATTTTTTTTTCCGAGATCCTCTTTTATGTTCAGGAAGTTTGAGAGGCGCAGTCAATACAGCACGTTTGGCACCATACTCTTTGGTAATTCCTAGCTCAGTCATTTCTTTCTTACTCAAGGTACGAATTGAACAACCAATACCTTTGAACAAAACATTAAGTCTAAATAAAAATTAAGTCATCATGTCAATATATAAATTTATATAAAATATAAAATATCTATTATAAATAAATTACTTGGTTGTTGTAATGCCTAAATCTTCACTTATTGGCTCAGGATTCACATAATTATCATCAAGCTTCAAGCATAGAACCAACATATAGCAGATTAATTTCTGATCGTTCTTCAAAGTAAACTTGAAACTAATTTCAAATAAAAAATTATTTAAATTGAGCTAAGACCCGATCAATATAACAAAAAAACTACTTACTTTTCACTTCCCCCAATTTTTGTAAAAGTACGATCAACGAAACGCTCATATAATTTGTCTAAAATGATATTTGGAGGATTCCCCAATCTCTCAGCCATAAGTTTACGATTTCGAACATTACCAAAAGCATGTGACCGAAAAGCCATCATGTAATTTATATACATGAGCATTTTAATACGCCTATGGTTTACTTTTCTGACCGTTAATGAAGGGATGAGACGTGATTTAACGTAATTTGAGTTCCTATTAAAAAAAATGAAATTAGATTATTTATAATAAATCAACCGCATAGCATAATACGTACGAATATGGTAAAAGTGTTAATCTATCTTTTTCGGTCTTTGCTTTAAGTAAAGATTGAATATCAATTGCGTCATATTCTGCAGGAGTGACGATATCCTCCAATTTATAAACCTTAGATGGATCCGTTGTAATTTCATCATATGTAGGAATAATACTGCTCTCCTCTTTCATAACTTCCTGTCCCTCTACCATTATACAAATATAAAGCATTCGAATATTATTTAGAAACAATGAACATCGAGTCATAAACATATTAATAATATACACTACCAATAGCTCTTGTTTTGCTCTTTTCATCGACTTCAGTTGCAATCTTATCAAGGTCTCGTACTTGCGACGCGTCAATTTCTCCTCTCTCTCGCGTGACAATCTTTAACCGAGCTTTCTTTGATCCAAACTCTTTATTAAGAGCCGTCTTTGCTGTATAATACTATTTAAAATTAGCATATTGATAATTAATTAATAATGTAAACCTTAGAATAAATATAAAAAATATGAAAGCTATCGTAATCCAATCCTACATCTTGGATCAGTTCTGACTCTTTAGGATGTTCAGCCCTTAAGCGCTTCAGAACAGGGGTTATTTCTATTTCACTTGCATCACGAAAGGTCACCGTATTCGAATGTTTATCATATATAGCGATAAGGTATCTTTGACACGGATATTTGTTATAAGGTCAAATTGTTTAAATTTAATTATTTCACCTAAATAAATCACTTACTCATTCATTTTAATTGGTTGAACGGTTGATTCAAGTGAAACATCTTCGTTTTCTCCAACAATGTTTATATGGCTATTAGCTGCTCTTTCATAAGCATGATACAAAAGCTCTTTTGGTGCCGGAGAAAGTCCAGTAAACTTTCCTATGAAAGGAAATAAAGTAAAAAAAATGTAAAATAAATCGTTAGGGTGCATAAATTTAAAAATAGTTACCTATAAAAGGAGTTGGTTCTGAGGACGTGTCATTTTCTAAAATGACTTCGAGTTTTCGTTTTTCTCCTAAAAATTGGGATTAAAATACTGACTTGTTATATAACTAAATGGCTTGTAAAGATACCTTTATTTGAAGTTCTTTCATTGGTTTCGTCAGTTTCCATTCCGCAAGTTAACACTTGAATTTCTCTCACCCAATAAATTGCATTAACGTTAATCGAATTAATTAAGGATCGACACACAATATTTATATACATACATACATGCACACCCTATTTTACTAAAGCTCAAAAAAATGAACGAAACACAAAATTATGACATTAGCAAAAGTTTCAGGGAAAAAAAATCTTCAAAATTTTTAGATCCTTGTCAAAAAGAAAGCTTAAATTCAATGGAATGTTTGGATAAAAATAACTATGATAAAGGAAAGTGTAAAGATTTATTTATCCTGTATCGTGAATGTAAAAAAAAATGGGTAAGTTTTTATATACTTTATATATGTTTAATTTTTTTCCATATAAAATTTATCTTTTTCCTTACAGTTGGAAAATCGTCGAGAATTGCGAAGACAAGGGTATCATAATTAATTCTTTAACGTTTGTAAAATCAACAAATGAAATCTTTAATTATAAGAATCATATTTAAAATTTACTATTACTATCTCTGTGTTATAAATAATATATTCAAAATTTATTATTTTGCTTTGAAATAAAGAAAATAATCATAATCTATAAGTATATTTCTTGAATGTTAGTTAACACGATCCAGCGCGAAATTACCTTTGTACTTCAGACCAATGAGGTTCTATAGATAATTGGTTAAACGTATAATAATTTGGTTGAAAACTACCTGTAAGGTTTTAATCATCATATCGACGCCCTCTATCAATCCTGTCTCGTCGGTATTCTTTGCTGTTTCGTCTACGTCCATAATCTTCATAATCTCGATCCTGGTAATCATCCCGTCGGTAATCTTTGTCCTTATGTTTTTCCCTACGATGATTACGAGGATATGGTTCATGTCTACTATATGAATCCCGCCGATGATCTCCTCGATGTGAATCCCGGGACGAATATGCTCGCATTTGCTGAATGAGGCTTACCAATGAGATTGACAAAGAAGACAAACACAAAACGAAAGAATATTAAATATTTTTGTAAGTTGCGCATCAAATCCTTACCTTCCATTCATGAAGAGTTTCACGAATCTGCTTATAACCTGTATGTTGCTTCCCTTGTAAATGAGCATCCATACGGTTGGATGTATCATTTGTAACTAAAAAAGCTCCGCATACTTCACAAACTAACATTCTTCTTTCTTGTTTAAATAATGGGTTTGAGTCATCGCTCTGTGTTATTCAAATCAGAAAGGAGGGACCGGATTGGTTTTCATGGAATTGATTTAAAATGAAAAAGGTTAGTGAACAGGGAGAAGAAACGAAATGTGAAAATCTACCGATTTATATGTCTCTCCTGGGTATAACTTTCACTGTGTAATCAAATCGGGTAAATAGCTTCAGATAAAAGAAAGTAAAAATATTGTTTGCGAATTGTTCCAATGATAGTGGAAAAAAATGCTATGGAAAAGTTAGCTTTTGGGGACGCTCTCATGAGAACGTATATATTATCCATTTAGATTTCATAAACCACATGCTATACGTTAGAGTTACCTCAGGGTATCAAGTCTGTTTGCCAAGTCCCATGTACGATTTCTCTTTCCTCGCTTGTCCTGTAAAATATGTTGATATCAACTCATTATACTTACGTTCTTTAAAAAATCCAAGTCTTTTTGAAGTGTTTCTACTTCTTTGGTTAAAATCTGAGCTTCTTGTACACGTCCTTCTTCCCCTGCCTCCTCAATCTTGATAATAATAATTAATTAATTAGAATATATTGCTCGATATCATCAATTGTTATAATAAATTACCTTCACTAATAATTCTTTAATCTTTTCGTCTAGAATTATCATTTTCTCTTCCTTTTCATCTTTATTTGGATTCAAGAGCTAATTTCATACAATATGATAGTTTAAAAAAAAAATGCAAAAATAAAAAGTGATTGAAGTGAAATTTTATTTACGTACCGTGTCGTCTGGACGAACGTTTAATCGATCATTTCCTTTCCTAATTTTTTTGTCTAAATCATTGCACAACGATTGCAAATAATCATAAAATTTAATTTCATAACCATATTTTGTACGATCTGGTGCTTCTTGATACCTAAAGAAAAACGAATGAAACTATGAAAAACGATAAAAATGTATTTTTCAAATATAAACACATACTGTTTTCTTAACTTTTCGTCGTGAACTTTGGTACAAGGTCCTATATAAATAAGCATATAGAAGTTGGAATGACAATACCTATATTTAAATAAAACAGATATAATATCTTATGATATCTTATGACACCTACCAAGGTCAGACTTTGTATTGGTGAATAGAGAATTGGGACAAAATTTAACTAAAAAGTGTTTACAAACAGAATCATCCCAGAAGTTGTGTTTATTAGATCTCTCAAAGGGAGCCATCAGCTCCTCAAGTAATTGCCGTTGGTAATCCATTAGCGATAGCGATTCTTTGAATGCGAGAAGACTAATTTATGCTATGTTTTGAACAACTAGTTTACGTCACTCAAATATGTAACGTTGAGTAACAGTATTATGTAATTAAAAAGTTCAGCTTGAATTAGAACGATTCATCTTAAAACAAATTTATAACAATTTGATAGATCACTAAGAATGGCGTTTCAAAGTATGATTACCGGAGCTGAATGCTCCACAGGTTCTAACTCAATGTCTCAAATAATGAAGCAATTCACTGACGACCGTTCGTTGCAAAAGGTTGTTTGTTTTTTTCCTTAAAAAAATTAAATTACAATTTGTATCTAACTTGGATTTTTTGGGTAAAAATTAAGGATACATTAATATCGAGCTCAGAAAAAATTGATACTAGCTCAGTAAGTCGTAGCCAATTTTTTTCATTTTTTCATTTTTCTTTTTTCGCTTCGTAATTCGATTTGCGTACTGCTAAATAGTTTCGTACAGCCAGACCCGGTGCTAGTTCTCAAGAAAATAAGGTTGGTTAAATCCTTTTGTTAATTTTATTTAAACTTATAATTAATTTGCTGTTTGAAATTTTCTTTTTAGCTTGCTGAAGGCTTTTTTAATCAGCAAGAACACGCACGTTTACAAGGTCCTATAGCACCATATCAAGGTATTTTATAAAAGAAAATTATATTTCTCAATTCATTTCTTTTACCTAATTCTTGAAAAATTCCTAGAGTGGACAGCGGAATTTAAAAATATATCGGATCATTCACAGTTATGGAAACTTGGATCTGCTGAAGAAGCAGAGATGGAAGAAGCATTTACAAGGATGAATGTTCATTGTACAGTTATGATTATTTTTATTAAGATGCTATTCAGAATTGTTTAAATAGTAATTAATTTATCATCATAACTTTATTAGCGAAATGGAATAGTGAATTTTTACATGGGCCAGACTTTCCAGTCAGTCAAATCACTGAGATGCCACCGGAATTTGAGGAGGCATTTCAAAAGAATTTTGATTGGGCTAACGAATATGTATTAAAACATGATAAAGGGAAAAACAAGGAAAAAATAGTAGAATTAGATTATCATTCTTGGGAAGAACAATTCGCCGCCGTGCAACATGAAGTGGAAAATGAAAATTTTAAGTTAGATAATGATCTTCAATTATTCGAAGATGTTTGGTCAAAGTCAAATTATCGAGAACAATCAGATGACGATGAACATTTGGACCCAAAAGTCTGGGAAAGTGAATTTGGCGATTATATATTTGAACCTAATAATCCTTATTTAAAACACGCAAATCCTTTTCAAGAAGGAATGAGATTAATGGAAGAAGGTGGTTCATTATCCGAAGCTGCTTTGGCGTTTGAAGCTGCAGTTCAAAAAGACGAAAAGATATCAGACGCATGGATGTGGTTGGGTAACACACAAGCTCAAAATGAAAAAGAGGAAGCAGCTATTAGAGCACTGCAAAAAGCTGTAGAGGTTAATGGTAATAATCTCACTGCCTTAATGGTAAGTTGAAAATTTCGTAATTAGATTTTGTTTCGAGTTAATATAATACTTTCTATTTGTTTAGAGTCTAGCAGTAAGTTACACAAATGAAGGTTGCGATCATCAAGCTTATCTTACGCTTGAGCGATGGTTAACTGCTAAATATCCTGATATTGCAATATCTAATGCGCCAATGCACGGAGTGATGAATACACATTCACGTGTAACAGATCTTTTCTTGCAAGCAGCTCGTAGCGCTCCGGAAGGTCAAGGAATGGATCCTGATGTACAAGTTGGATTAGGGGTATTATTTTATGGTAGTGGTGAATACGAAAAGGCTGTAGATTGCTTTGTCACAGCTTTAAATACGAGAAAAGATGTAAGGAAATTTAAATTTTTATGGATTTTATCAATTATTAAGTTAAAAATCTTATTTCAAATTCAAATGAAACAGGATTATCTTTTATGGAATCGTTTAGGGGCTACATTGGCGAATTCGGGACGTCCTGAAGATGCAATTGAAGCTTATCATAAGGCTTTAGATCTTAAACCAACGTTTGTACGAGCAAGATATAATTTAGGAGTAAGCTGTTTAAACATAGGATGTTATCGTGAAGCAGCAGAACATTTACTTGGCGCATTGAGTATGCATCAAACTGGTTTAAATGGTGACAGTGGTGTTAATACTAGTAATAGCCTTCGTGAAACACTCAATAGGACATTTTTAATGATGGTATGGATTTAAATAATTGTTACATTTTATATATATAATTTATTAACTTAAATGTTTTAGGAACGAAAAGATTTGGCTGATAAAATTCGTTCCGGATCAGATGTAAATCAATTCCGCGAAGAGTTCGAATTTTAAGATTAACTGCTGAAAATGTTACTTTTGGAGTTTAAAAAGTTCTGAAGTATTACATTAATTTTGATAATTCGCATATTATAACAATGAAAAGTAATTAATGAGATCATAGATCATGGAATCTATCATATTTACAAATCCTTATATAAATACTATGAATTGTATAAAATCTGCTGTTATTTATCAAGGGTATTTAACATAATTCTAATGAAACTTAAAATTTACAAATAAACTATCAATTAGCAAGAAAAAGTTATTCTGGTTAATTAGATAAAATATAAATTTGGCCAATATACTTTTAAAATAGAATTTCTTTTAAAAATGAATGACAAATTGGTAATTAAATATATATTAATAAAAAAATAGAGAAAATAGAGAATAAAATAGAGTATTATCAGAAATCAATATACCTATTTAAATCAAAACTTATGTAAAGTATCATATTAAAGTATATTATTAATAATTTTGTTATAATAATTATAAATATCAATCATAAATGTTTGTTTTTTACTTTGTTAAAAATAATTTATATATTGAACAACTATTTTCAAAATTTGGTAATAAATTTGAATTATTATAAAATTTTTACTTCAATAAATTTGAGTTCTTATTATTTAAAAAGTTATTTATATTTCAAAAATAACAAAAAAATTTAAACAATTTTTCAATAGGAAAAGTTTTCTTTTTTGGGCATTTTAAAAAAAGTATGATATGATTAAAGATGTTATCTAAATAATATTTCAGATATTTAATATTTAATAAGAGTTATAATATATATTATTACATAACTTAATAGAATTATATTGATTTATTTGATAATATTTTTATTATTATATAATACAATCACATCTCCATAAGTGTATCCTCTATAAGTGCATTCCCTTTTTATATATACAGTCAGACCTCCATATAATCACCCAATAGGTTCTGCCAAAATTAGTGATTATACAGTCAGACTTTCATATAATCATCCAATCGGTTCTTTCAAAATTAGTAATTGTATAAAGTTGTGACTATATAAAAAACAAATTTACTAATAAAATAATATGTAGGTTAGTAAAAATAAGGTGCTTATAAAGAGGTGTTCTTATATAGGAGGTGATTATATAGAGGTCTAACTGTATATATCATGGTTTAATCCTAAGCTAGGAATTTAAAACTAAGTGCATACTCTCTATATTCTATATATGTAAGTAATTCTAAATCTCAGGTATATTAGAATATCCATTATAAGTGCATTTATATAATAGATGCTCTGATTGACTACTGATCCTCTGTACCAAAATTTTACAGAGAAAAATAGCAAAAAAATGTATAAATACTTGTTAAAAAACATACATTATAGAATCATATTTATTACCGAAAGAGTTTGTAAATATTTTTTACACTAAATTTCTAAGTTTCTATCAAAATATTTTTATAAAATTAGGTCAAAATGCAAAAATCTTTTTAAATAGAATGTTGAACATATGTTTGAACAGATAGAGAAAAATAGATGGATTTTTGATCACTTAGATCAACAAATGGATATAGCGTCTGAGGTTCTTATATTGTTGCTAAAGAGTAGTACTAAAGTAGCTTACAAAATATATATCGATAATATAAGACATCTTGGATAAGATAATGTAAAATTTTGAAATTGGTTGTAAGAGTCACAGAAGGAGTCATGTGAGTTTGGAAAGATAATATTGAAAAAGGAAATTGAACTAAAATTTAAGAAACAAATAATATCTCAACTTCAGAATACGGTACATAATACTAAAAAGGTAAAAAATAAATTGGGCACTCTACTGGATGATAAGTAAAAGGCGGATAATTTTGGGCAAAAACTAAGTTGATCAAGGTAGAAAAAAGAATAATTGCCAGTCATGGAAAATCCCAATTTTGGTTGATAATCAGAAGGTAGTCAATAAAGAAAAGGTGCATAATTTATTTTTTTATGATATTCTGGCATATTAGATGGAGAATGATATCATTACAGAGTTGTCTAAGTCTTCTAAATGATCCCTTTAATTAAAAAATTCTCAAAAAATAATCTCTCCAAACGAACCTTTAGAAAATTCTCTATCAAAAAAATGTCCCAAACAATTCAAATTCTCAAAAAATAATGTTTTCAAATGAACCCTTAAAAATTTTTTTATGAAAAAGTATCCCAAATGATCTCTTTAGTTAAAAAATTCTCAAAAAATAATCTTTTTAAACGAACCCTTAGAAATTTCTCTATCAAAAAATGCTTTAAGTAATCTCCTTAAAAGTAATTTTTCAAAACGAAATTTCTCTATCAAAATAATTCCTTCTGTCAAAAAATTTTCAAAAAATAATTTTTCCAAACAAACCTTTAGAAATTTTTTTATCAAAAAGTATTCCAAACAATTCTTTTAGTTAAAGAAATCTCAAAAAATAATCTTCTCAAATGAACTCTTAGAAAATTCTCTATCAAAACAATTCTTTCAATTAAAAATTCTCAAAAATAATTTTCTAAACAAACAAATTCTTAGAAAATTCTCTATTAAAAAAATGTCCCAAACAATTTCTTCAGTTAAAAATTCTCAAAAATAATGTTCCTAAACAAACCCTTGGAAATTTCTTTATAAAAAAGTGTTTCAAACAATCTTTTTAGTTAAAAAATTCTCAAAAAATAATTTCTCTAAATGAATCCTTAAAAAATTCTCTATTAAAAAAGTGTTTCAAACAATTCCTTCAATTAAAAATTCTCAAAAAATAATGTTCTCAAACGAACCTTTAAAAAATAATCTCTCCAAACAAATCTTTAAAAAGTTCTCTATCAAAAAATGCCCTAAATGATTTCCTTAAAAAGTAATTTTTCAAATGAAATTTCTATATCAAAATGATTTCTTCAGTCAAAAAATTCTCAAAAAGTAATTTTTCCAAACAAACCCTTAGAAATTTCTTTACCAAAAAGTATCCCAAATGATCCTTTTAGCTAAAAAATTCTCAAAGCCCAAAAATCTAAAGTTGATATCTACAAAAAAAATAGATAAAGTATTAAAAAAAAATTATTTAAAAGAAAGTTTTGAAGCTTTTCAAAACTTATCAATCCAAAGCTTAGGAACTAATACCAATATCTAAAAGGCTAAAAGAAAAAAATTTTGAAAAAATGTTTTTTTTTATAAAATTTTAAAAAGAAATGAAAAGAAATGAATAAAAATTAATCTTTCCAAACGAACCCTTAAGAAATTCTCTATCAAAACGATTCTTTCAATTAAAATTTTCAAAAATAATTTTCCAAACAAACAAATACTTAGAAAATTTTCTATCAAAAAAATGTTACAAATAATTTCTTACAAACTCTTGGAAATTTTTTTATGAAAAAGTGTCTTAAATGATTTCTTTAGTTAAAAAATTCTCAAAAATAATCTCTTCAAATGAACCCTTAAAAAGTTCTTTATTAAAAAATGCCCTAAATGATTTTTTTAAATAGTAATTTTTCAAAATAATCAAAATGATTTCTTTAGTTAAAATTCTCAAAAATAATGTTCCTAAATGAACTTTAGAAATTTCTTTATGAAAAAGTATCTCAAATGATCCTTTTAGTTAAAAAATTCTCAAAAAATAATCTCTCCAAACGAATCTTTAGAAAATTCTCTATTAAAAAAATATCCTAAACAATTCCTTTATTAAAAATTCTCAAAAAATAATATTCTTAAACGAACTCTTAGTAATTTTTTTATGAAAAAGTATCCCAAATGATTCCCTTAGTTAAAAAATTCTTAAAAGATAATCTCTCCAAATGAACTCTTAAAAAGTTTTCTATTAAAAAATGCCCTAAATAACTTCCTTAAAAAGTAATTTTCCAAAACAAAATTTCTCTATCAAAATGATTTCTTTAGTCAAAAAATTCTCAAAAAATAATTTTTCCAAACGAATCTTTAGAAATTTCTTTATCAAAAAGTATCCCAAACAATTCTTTTAGTTAAAGAAATCTTAAAAAATAATTTTTTCAAACAAACTCTTAGAATAACTGATTCTTTTAATTAAAAAACAATCTTTAAACAAATCCTTAAAAAATTTCTTAAAAAAATCTCTCTAAACAAACTCTTAAAAATTTTTCAAAAAAATCTATCAAAAAATATCCTAAATAAACTGACTCTTAAAAATTCCTTAAATAAAATCCTTATTAAAAATTACTCTTATAGATTTTTAAAATTTTATTTATAAAAATTATCTTCAAAAAAAATGAATTAAAAAAAAATTTTAGGTTGAAATGGATTATAAAAATTTATATATTATACAAATTTAATATGTAAAAGTACCTGATATTTAACCGATTAGTCACTAATATATGGGTATCTGATATGCATCTGACAGATTTGATTAACAGATTAGTGATTAATAGTTTGAATATTGGACACCTGGTAATTTTTATTTTTAACCCATATTAGAGATTTATGCATTAGATAACAAATTGAGTACCTGATATTTTGTTAATATATAAAAATACATGATATATACCTGATTAGTTACTAATATATATGTATCTGATATGTATAAGATAGATCCTTTTTTGACCTGTGATAATAAGTAATAATACAAATCAAAATTTTAATTTTTGATATTCAAAAATTTTAAAAAAATGCGAAAATTGGAATATCTTATCATCCAGTAATCAAAAAAAATAAAGTAAGACTAGTTAGAATTGTCTCATCAAGGCCAATTGGATGACATTTTAATCATCTCTTTAACTTTGATAGATGTCTTTCTAGCACTAATTTTAAAATATATTTATTGTGGACTATCTCTTGATGTATTGATGCTAGAGACTTGATTTTACTGTTATTTGACGTGTTTTGATGATACAATTCCAACAAGCTATAGTATGCATTTATACGATGAGATATTCCAATCTTTGCATTTTTTTACATTTTTAAGTAAAACTGGACCGAACTGGCAGTTCTAGTTCTAAGAATCAAAATTGAAACTGAATCAGATTTCATGTCAGTTTAGTTTGGTTTCTGATTAAAAACTGATCTATTCAGAACTTTAATAGTTAGTTTCAAAGTACTTCCAAATATATTTAATAAAGGATATTATAAAAAATAAAAATTGTTCTTTTCACAAAATTGTAGTTTAGAGAAGTAGAGGATCATTATAAAGAGTTCCTATAGTGTTATTTTGAAAGGTATAGAGCCTTATTTTTAAATTAATAATAAGTAAATAGAAACCAGAAACAATAATTTATTGTGGTGATTAAGGATGAATTCTGTGTGTGATAAAAGTGAATTCTGTAAAATTCTGTGATTTAGCCAGAATTATGCAAGATTAGCCAATATTATGATTTGCAAATTCTGGCTAAACTTAATGTTAGCCGGTATTACAATGATTGCAAATCTTAAATTAGGCTAAAATTTTGAAAATTATCATTATTTTTACAACTTTATTCTGTGATTTTCTGCAAAATTCTGGGATACATAAAAAATTATCATCCCTGGTGGGATAATCTGCAATAACTATTACAACTTTATGGATGGATTTTCTGAAATCACTGAAAGAATTAATAATATTCTCACACGATGGGCTGAAGGATTTTTTTTATCTATTTATACATCTATCTATTAGGGATTCTTACTTTAGTGATCATGTGCAGGGTTATGTGAATTAGCAATATACTTTTATTATTATTTTGGGGGATTTGTAAAGGCTTTAAAAATTGCATTGTAGTAGGTCCTTGGTCACCAAGTTCCATTGACTATGAGGCAGTTCTACTAAGATGAATTGTGACTCACAATCTTACCCATATAGGAATAAGACTCTACCAACAGTGCACACATGGGGTTTCTCTGAAATGACGGGTGATGTTATATTTTAATTATATTAGATAGCTAGATTTTATTTTTTTTACAAATTGTTATTTACATTAACTCTAATAAAGTATAATATGCACTGTGGAAAAAAAAAGTTCTTTAACCAAATATATGGAGTGTCACTTTTATTTAAGTTTATTGATATTTTAATGACCAGTGATATTTCATTTCAGTTTGTATATTTTAATTATTACTGTTATTTATTGTAGTTTTATGATGTATTTTTTTTTCTTTTTGAAGAGTTTTATGTTGTATTGATTGATATTATTCTAGAAACCATGTATTTTTTTTTAAAAGTTTTGGGGTTATTCAAAAAAGTAAATTACACATTTATAACATTACTTTTAAAGCTGATATAATACTGTACTTTGTACTTTTGTTTTTGATATTAATGTTAAATAATTTTAATAATAAAATTACAGTAAAAAATAATGGGAAGACCTTTTTTATAAAGTTATATATACAACTTTACTTATTAATTAAAAAAGTTTAATGAAATGCATACCAAAATATAAATTTTAAATAACATGTTACTTTAAAGAGGCGTTTCGTATCTTTTTTAAAAAACGCGATTTGGTTTTTTAAAGACAAATGTTACACAAAACAATCTCATCCAATTAAGGATGCTCGCACATATGGGTCTTTTATTAGATAATGGATGGTATAGCTTATAGTTATTTTCTGTATTAATAAAAAAATAAATAAGTTTTGCAAAAAATTAAAGAAAATATAAATATTGATATTTATATTAAATAACAAAAGATTGTATAACTTATGGTAACAACAATACTGTTTTTTGTATATGTAAAATTTAAAATTTATACATTTGGGATTTGGGATTATGACAGCTAAAATGTACGCATGGGAAAATTTTTTATATAAAATATATTCAATTTCACACAAAAGTAGAAGTGAAATTTCACGTTTTAGTCGCAAACTATTTTCCATTTTATAAAAGTATTTATTTTATTATTATTTTATTATTAAACGCAATAAAAGAACATATAAACCACTTTTATATTGATCACAAAAATCACTATGAATTACCGAATGACTTGATTTTTCTTTAGTTTAATAATTACTCCACAATAAAACTCATCCATTGGTTTTAACTAAAAATAAAAAAAGATTTAAAATAAATATTTGAAAAAAAGATTCAGAATACGATTCATTTTGTTTTCTTTAGTAAGAGAACCGTGTACTTAAATTGAAAGCATGCCATAAAATAAAATAATGAAAAGTAAATACAAAAAGAAATGTTCTTGAAAATATTTATATATAATATAAGAAGTTTAAATAATAAAGGTTGTATGTAAAAAAGTCTGCTTGGATTGTTCTAAGCAATAAAGACGAAGGGTGTATACAATGAAAAATATGTATATGTATATATATATTATTTAATGAAAAATAAAACTTATGTACCGTAAAAGAATTCTTTGAACTTACTCAAGTATATTTCGGGATAAAAAGTAAAGCTATACATATTTATATTCGTTCACATCAAGTGAACTTTACCCATTAAAATACTTTAATAAAATCAAAAATTGCTTCACAGTATTATATCCAACCAACCAACCAACCAACCAAGAAATTTCTTTAAACCATTGAAATGCTTGCATTTCTTGGTTACGCATAAATATTTTTAGGCTTTGGATGCAATCCTCAGCAAAAAGAAAAAAAGGAAAAAAAAAAAAAAAAATATTACACGATAAACCTTGTTCCCAAATTCTCCGTAACATTCTCATAACATATTGCTATACCTTATATAATATGCGTAATAAAAAAATTAGCCATAAAATACAAGTAGAGTGTATAATTGGGAGTGATAAAAGGAAATATAAGAATATATATAGGTATACACATATATAAACACCAAAAGAATTATTAATATACTCCTGTTTTCACCTTTTTTTTTGTTTCTATGGCAGACTACCCAAAGATGATGAACCAAAAAGTCCACCACTCGATGAATTATTTAAATCCGATCTGCTCGAAGCTGAACCGGAATTATTATCAATAGGTATTCCTGACTGTGATGATAATTCTCGAACTTGAGTTTCCAATTTTACGTTACGATTCCTTTCTTGTTCTACCATTGATTGAAGAAGTCGAATATAATCCACTGATTTACGAAGAATCACGCCTTTATTAGGTTTATTGGCAGAATCAACATATAAGTCCGGCAATAAAGTTGAGAGCTCTTGAATTTTTTCGTTAATATTATCCCGGCGACGACGTTCAACTTAATATTAGAATGAATAAATAAATAAAATTAAAAATTTGATATTGAAGAACCAATAACAATCAAACAAAAATTATTATTTTGTACAATGGATGTAGACAAGTATTCTAATTTGACAATTAGGTCACAACATATCTCTTACCAGCATTATGTGACTCACGTCGACGACGTCTCTTCTCAAATAACATAGCCCTATAAAATAATTATCGTTAAAATCTCTTATTATTCCGATAAATAAAAAAAAAAAAAAATTCGAATCTACCTGACAGAGAAAAAAAAATCACAAAATAATACATGCAAAAATACACGCTTATGATGTTAATTTATTGATCCACAAAAAAATAAAATAAAATAAAATAAAAACCAACATAAGCTGTTTAGATTCTTGATTAATGAATACGTACTGTTTTTGAGAATCGGTATCGTCAGATTCCATGAAACCAGAAGAGATCATTTCATTAGCAGGGAATTGCAATGAACTTGGATGAGCGCCAGTAAAGTTGTTATCTAAACACCATTGGTCACCATTAGTAGGAAGCACCGGTAGAGACATACTGATTTGGCTCAAATTGTTCACATTGTTCACATTGTTATGTGGATGTCTGAATATCTTACTATTATTATTATTTATGTTTGCCTTGACATCCATTGGACCTATTGCAGAAGTAGTAGTAGGGGCGCTCATTGGAAATTCTTCAATATACGGGTAATCTACGTTTTCAATACTCCTGGGAGAATAAAGCGAATTATTACCAGGTGACCCTCCAAAAGACTGAAGACTGTCTAAATGAGAGGTTGGTTTATAAGAAGTTCCAAAAGGTTCAGAATCAAAGCCATGACCTGGTGGACTCCCTAAATGAGGGATTGGTTTAAAAGATCGTTCAGTTTCAAAAGTATGTGGTGGGGTGCCATGAGGTGAGCTTGTCATTGGTGACACCAGTGTATTTTGATGATCAAAGTCTAAGTCAACATTAATTTCTGTAGGAGTCGATTCCTGTTTTATATGGTTCATATTATATTGGAGTTGTCGCATTGACAAAATCTGAGGGTCTATGGTATCACTAGAGAAACTATTATTCGAGAGAGGATTATTTGCTTGAAAAGAATTATTAGGAGTAGGCGGTGCTCCATCGCTGTTAGTCTGCCTCTGATTTCTCAACTGAGTCTGTGCCAAATGATAAGGTGTAGGATTTGCGAGACGAGAAATGGGTTGTGGTGTTGTTTGTTGTTGCTGTTGGGGATGAACGAAAGAAGTTCCTTGTTGGTACAGTTCTGGGTTCATTTGTATATTGTCTCTAGCTGTCGGCGTTCTTGATTTATTGGTTTTTTTTTATTTTATATCTTCAAAATACTAAAAGTAGTTTGGTTCGAATATGTGAAATTTTTTTTTTTTAAAACAAACAGAACATGCTGAGAGAGGTTGAAATAGTGAACAGAGAAGAAAAAAAATTTAATAATAATATATATGACGCAAGAGACAAAAAACAAATGTAGGGGGGAAGCTTGCAAAATTTTCTTTCGACGTACAACCTTTTTTGATCAAACTCTAGCTTACTTAGGTTGCCTATGATATCATATGTGACATCTGAAATCAACTTTTTTCGCTATTATGGTTTTTACTTATAAATTTATATATATTATCAATAAAGAAAGGGATAAAATCCTATTTTCTAATGAATCTTAAATATAGGGACGGTGGCTTGATTATTGAGACTAAAAGCCACATTCATTCTTGCTTATTTTGTTAAAATAAAGAAACGCAGCAAAATAAAATGTTCGGAAGATACCGTCGCTTCTTCACTTGAATCTAAACCAAATTTATTCTGCTTGTGTAAGTACACGGGATTGACGGGAATAATCACTCTCTAATTAAAAGGAAGATTCTAAATGCCGCTTTACATTATTTTCTTAGCTAAACTATAATTCTGTCGCAGTAAAGAAAAGAAATCCCGATTATATTAAGTATTAACTTGATTATCTCCGCAGCTAATTTCAATCCGATCGAACGAGTACAAAGTTGATGCGCACATAACTTAACTTATCTCCTTTATTCCTAATTTTCCCTCGCTCTTCTCGACACATACACACAAAGAGAAGCTTAAATTTTATGTCACATTTGTCATAATGTGCGCTAGTTTGTACCCAAAAAAATTAAAAAACGCAATCTCCAAATTATTTAGCATGGGCAAAAACTCTTTCTTTCGATCTACTGCATATAATCACCTTGTAAAAATTTAGTTAGATTTCATTTATATTTCATACGAATGAATTTAATATATGTATAGAGGAAATCAACAATTTTGACAAAATATTCTTACCAGCTTTATTACAACTTCAACCGAATTGGTTTTATCATTGTATAAATAATTTTCTAATTGAGATTCAATAATAACCTAAATATTTTATTTAGTTTAATCTTTTTTTTTGGTGCTAGATAATCAAATAATGTCGTACTTGTATCACAAATTTTATCTATGGAACAAAGGTTGAATTGTTCTTGATTCTTGTTTTCTTGTTTGATTTCCTGTTAGATAAGTTCTTTGCAATATAGTACTAACCACTATCAAAACTCGGTATAATAAATCACGTGAATATAAACAAAACTTTTACCTCGGCAATAAATTATTGGCAGTTATTATTTTTAATATTAATTCATCTCTTCTCATTTTTCTTGTACTCTTTTATCTTTTGTATTTTTCTTTATCTTTACCATTTTAAAAATATAGTAATTGTATTATTTTTCCAGTCAATAAAACAATCTTTTAAAAAAATTTTTTAAAAAAAGCCAATTAAAAATTTAATTTAAAAGATGAGTAATAAAATTATTTATCTGAGATAAAGAATAAATTTATCCTAAATTATATATAAATTTGCTAAAAAGAGCTTATTAAATCATTTCATTAAAGTGATTTTAATAGTATAAAAATCATATTTTTAGTATAAATATTGACAAAATTATAGTCTAATAAATATTTAATAATTATTGATTGTAACTCTTTTCAGTCATGTTCACAAACAATTTTTTTTTACTAATATTTTTTTGTTTAAATATTTTATTTTTCTTTAGTTTCTTTATATTAAATATACTTTAAGTTTTTAATATACAGTCAGACCTCCATATAATCACCTCCTATATAAGAACACCTCTTTATAAGCACTTTATTTTTGCTAACCTACATATCATTTTATTAGTAAATTTGACCTTTATATAGTCACAACTCTATACAATCACTAATTTTGGCAGAACCGATTGGGTGATTATATGGAGGTCTGACTGTACACTGTTCTTTATTATTTTATTTTCTTTTAATAATACACTTCAAGGTTTTATCCTTATTAGGTATTAGCGAACTAACTGTTTGATTTTATTCTAGGTTGGCAAGTATCCTAAAGCAATAAGTTATTGTTCTAAGTAGATATATTATAGAGTACCATGTCTCTCAAGTTTAAGCGTTTATATAGACTGATTTGACATATTATACCAATAGTAACCAATTCCCATTTACTATAAAATTATCACATGCAATGCGTCAAATTCGCCCATATATTATTATCAGATGATATACTATGAAAAGAGTTTAAGAAGCCTTTGAAAATGAAAACTTTCTTTAGTTTCTAAATAATACAAGCAATTACATCAATAGTCCTATGCATTATTACATCTTAGTTGAATGGTTAGATAAAGCTAATATTAGATCAGCACACTTATGAAAATTTTTTCTTAACTATGCGATTATTGATTTTGAAAGATTTTTAGTTATTTTCTCATCTTTACTACCTTCCTCTCTGCTTTCTTTTCATTTTCTCTTCAACCCTTTTTCCAAAAGGGTTTATTTACTTGGTTGGCCTTATTCAGAAAACTGTATTACATCACAAACTAAATCTTCTTTTGATTTTAACTTAAACATATTTTTGGTACGTATTATTGTGAACAAAGATAATTCTCATACACAAAATCAATAATAACAAATACTACGTAATTTGTACAGCTACTACTCTTTTCTGGACTTAATTTCCTATTGGTTTAATGTTTGGCCATGGATTCTCTCACACTCAAATAGAACTTTATTTATTAATACCTTTAAATTTGATCAGTAGGCTCATTTTTAAATGATTCTTTGCACCATAACAGAAAAAAAACAGAGAAAAACAGATGATATATTATAGTATTATTTCGCTAGTAATTTTGCTTACTTTTTATATTTTTTTTACTATAAATTTTATTTTTATTTTTTTCTTTTATTATTTCTTTTTCTATTTTGTTTTTCTTTTATTTTTTTCTTTTATTATAGAATTTTCTTGGATGTATTTATTATCTCTGTTTATTAATTTGATTTGAAAAGTGTAAAAGTTTTAGTTTTTTAAGCATACTTTTTTGATTGGAACTAATTCAATAACTATAGATGGATTTATCAAGCCTACTATATATGACAATAAAAGAATTACAACATTACCATGTGATCGACTGGAGGACTTATTTGCCATATGATCAAACTGTGTATTATTAAAGGAATTCCTACTTTAATAATCGCATGCAGATAACAATAGGGTTATGTGAATTAGCAGAAAACTTTTATTAATTTTTAAGAGAATCAGTAGGGATTATAAAAATTGCAGTGTGACAGGTCCTTGGATACCAAATTTCTTAAACTATAGATAGGAAAATTCTGCTAAGATGAATTATAAATTCACAATCCTACCTATATAGAAATAAAATTCTACTAGTAGTATATAAAGTCCTCAAACATCTCTCATACAACTTACATTTGAGTTTGTAAAAAGTTTATATATAAATTCTAGCCAAAATTGCGTATTACAGGGGTGTTTTTAAAATTTGTTATCCTACATGCTCCTATATTTAAGCTATTCAATAATTGGATTTTTACAATCTTATACTTGTTGGATTCGCTTTAATGAGAGAAATCCATTAATAATAAGATCACATTTCTAGTATAGATATTAACTGAGTTATTATAAAATATGTATTTTATTATACGTTTACTTGTGAGTTGTATGAGAGATGTTCAGGATCCTAATGTACACATAAGGTTTTTTAGAATGATGAATGGTATTGTACTTAATTATATTAAATAGCTAGTTTTCATTTTTTTTCTACAAATTTATTAATTATATTAACTCTAATAAAGTATAACATATGCTGCAGAAAAAAAAAAAAAAAAAATTATTGATTGTAAAATTTTATTTAGT